>VVHJ01033026.1:13667-26798 GCA_015107715.1 Tylochromis polylepis | reverse complement strand
ATCTGACCGTGCAATGCAAACTCTGTTTGCCAGCAACCAAGCTGCTCTCAGCCTCAAAAGACTCCAACCTCAACAAACATCTGGAAGTAAGTTCTTTTTTAAAAACTAACGTTAGCCTACTAGATACCTGGGTTATGTGCCACTTCAGTATCTTCGATGTACTATTGCTATGTGATTTATTACTATTACAGAAGGCTACTCACCACCAAGCAAACATTGTTTGCTTGCGTTAGCTGAGGTTAGTTCATAGACTGTTAGACTTGATGGATAGCATTAACAACCTGCTAGCTGTAAGTAATCATGTGCAGTTCTGAAAGCAGAGAAAAAGAAAACATATTACTGATGCAGAAATAGTTTTCTATACGAGATCACTGCAAAAAGTGCAGCCTTACCTAATGTCCACCCTACTGTTACTCATTTTATACTAAGATTTAAAAATCTAGTTCGTATTGGTATGGCGAGTAGCCTTCAGTAATAGTAATAAATCACACAGCAATGGTACATTCATGTAGTTGTAAAAAGCATGACAATATATTAAGTAATCTGAAGTATTCAGAATACGTTACTTTCATTGAGTAACGTAACAGAATATGTTACAAAATGCATTTTGGGGCATGTATTCTGTAATCTGTAGTGGAATACATTTTAAAAGTAACCTTTCCAACACTGTGCACAATGGAACCACTTTCATTCAAATAAATGAGCCACCAACTTGTATTCTAGTTCTTTTGAAAACATTCATGATTAAAACCCATTTGCAGAAGTCTTCAAGTAAATAAGCAGTCATATTTAATTTTAAACTTTGTCATTTATAATAATGCAGACAAAGGTTTTAAGATAATATACCTATGGAACAAATGTAAAAAAAAACAAATTTGGTGCTCCACCAAAAACCATCTTGTGATCTTTTTGGCCACAAGCAGACCTCTACTGTTGCCAGCGCAAAACACTCGCCATTTACTCTGCTAGCTATAGTAAAACTTGAAAAAGTACGACACAAGGGCTGTACTTTTCATGGATTTGGGAGTTTTTTTGTTTTGTTTTTTTAAATCTTTGATTTTATTTTTGTGACATTTCTCCCATTCCTGGCGAACTTATTAACTTATTGCTCCCTTCCCAGTTCCAGCCCACTTGTTAACCAGTCAGCAGTCGTCTGATGCACAGCGTCATCCACGTTGAGCACCGAGCAACTGGAATTTTGGATGACAGAATGGGAGCATGTTTGTGGCGCCTGAAAAACACTTTCCATTGGCTCTCCATAGGCAAATACCTCAGCAAATGGACACAACCGTGAAATTGTATTAAGCATAAATCTATTAACAGTTGCTTATTAAAGTACTAGTCACGAACATGTCAGGGATAGTTACTAGCTAGCTATAACTTAGATATTCAGCACGTAACTTATTATACTAATAGTCATGTATAAATTATATATACCAGTTAAAACCTGATGTTTATATCAGCATGCCAATATTGTTGGCCAAAATTTGCCATTTGGCGACTTATCAGTATCAGTATTTATAATGGTCGATAATTTAAAAACTCGAGAGAAACACCCTTCTTGCTATAAATATTGACATGACATAATTTTTCTACCTCTCCAACTTCTCTACACACAGAGTATGGCAGGGCGTATACAATTAAGTAAATAACCACACACAACTGTTAGGGTAACTGTTTAAGGAAAAAAATATCTGGCCAATATATTGGAACATCGAATTTTTAACTCACCAAACAAAAAAATTTTGCAATCTTGCAGTAACACTAAAATTGCACATTACCTTTTTCATACCTCGCTGCACAGGAATAAATGTTTATTTTGAATCTCAAGGGCGTAGGTAGGAAAAATGGTGCAATGAGCATAGAAGCCGCAAGAAGCTGCTGCCAAACAACAAACAGAGCTGGAGTCATCAGTCAACTGGAAGAACATTATTCATTTAATTGAAAAGCTTCTTTCAGATGCGCCAATATTCCCAAGGGGTCACCACAGCAGATGGATCCACACAGATTTTGTACAAGTTTTCATGTCGGAAACCATTGCTGACACAACCCTGTGTCTCCACCCATATTTTTTTTTTTTTTTTTGGATGTTAGGCAAATGTGTTAACCACTACACTGCTGAGCCACTATCTGTTGTTTTACTGAGTATTTTGACTACTTGTGTCATTTTTCGAGGTAAAACACAATTCCTTCTTCTAAATAGTACTTCATCTTATGCATTACAAGAAGGGTTGGGTTCTGGATAATTTTTAAAGCCAAAATTCTTTTGAAATTTACAAAAAAAAAAAAGTTTTTTCTTTTTACACTGTAGCAACCAAGAGAAGAAAGATTTAATGGTATAAATCATTAACAGGAGCCCAGAAATGCAAATATAGATTAGTGGTAGTTAGCACTGTCTGTACATGCAGCTTGTAGCATGCTTTAGCAGATAGTATAAACTTGACAAAACAAGAAACTGTTCAAAATAACATTGAATATTTATATTTTTAAATCTGCAGTTGGTAGTTCCTGGTTATTTAGATGTATTTAATATATATATATAAAGTAAAGAGTTTGGCTATGCTACCACAGTTGACTTCCTGGCTCAATCAGCATTTACTGTCTACAAAATAAATAAAGCTAAATACAAAATACACTCGACCCTGAGCTTAGATGATTAATTCTGGTCATTGTTAACACCACAAGGTCGAAGGAGCGAGAGGTGTTGTTTTTGAAGGGCAATAAAAGTGTCATACCAAGTTAATGCTTCTGTAGGACACAAAGGTGTTCCTAACATGTACGTAGCAGCACCAAATCTGCACAGGGATGGACCTTATAAATGGCTTTTAATGAGCGGTGTTGGATTTTGTATAGAGCTAAAACTTTCAGCACAGTTGTTCAGGTACATGTCAACCCACGATAGTTGGGGTCTGTTTCAAAATATGCCCTTTTTCAGAGCAAATATGATCATCTAAACTAATGTTCCGTTGAGGGATCATTACATTTCTTTGACGTTTATATCACGCTGTGTTGCTGGATGCTGCTTGCAGGAGCTGCAGACCATTCCATTAAGGCTGTTCCACACCAAAACCTATTCCTCAGGCTAAAATCCAGCTAATGACAATCGTTACTCGCTACTCATAATACAAACACCATTCCAAATGATGAAAAACAAACAAACGTTACCTCTGAGCGGTGTGGATGAAAACAGGGCGCAATTTATACGCTGCATTGAATAATTTCTTACTTTCGTCTTCCATCTATTTCACAGTCGCCATTTTCCGTGGTGGTCTGGTGTGGGACAGATCATTTCTTTCGTACGGGTAATCGTACATGTAATTTACTCTAGTGTAACAGAACAAACTTTTGTTCAAATAAAAACGTTTACTTCTGTGACTGTTTTACATAACAGATATAGCTATAGCTCGTGTTTTCGTCAAGTATTATTTCGTCGCGTATTGTTGCGAGTCGGCCTCATGCTCCCCCGAGAGATTTGTAATGGTTCAGTCCAGATAGGAGGCATAAAAGCAGAGTTAATGACCATCTCTTTTGGGTAGCAGATTTTTTTGGGGAGGTTGATGTCGCTTAATCACTGTTTTAATTGATAAGATAAATTGATAGGTTTGGTTTGGATTTTTGGTTTTGCTTTTTAAAGTTGTTACTGACGGACAGACAGGAATTGTATGCCAACACAGGAGAAATGTTAGCACTATCCCCCCCCCATGGTTGTCTTCTCTTGGGTCTTTGTTGCGTTTGTAGCCGGTTATTAGCCGGTTCAGTTACTCTCTGCCTCGTAGTTTAAAGAGTAGAGACACATTTTTTTAAACACACGCGACATAATAGAAAAATAAATCCTGTAACCACTCTTATACCTGCCCCTGATTGTTTATAAGGGCATTTATCTACAGCTGGGTTCAGCACTGTCGAAAGGAAAACGTACTGTCAGTCACTGTGGAGTGAGGTCAGGGGGTTAAACTCGGGCCTGACTAAACAATGTCTTCATATTTGTAGAGTAATGTCTGTTATCACAGGTGGGTACTGAGTCATCATTTTAAGACAGACATTGTTTTTAACTTACCTAAGCGGCGAACCGTCAAAATGTCTGCATATTTTGCTGTCATTAGCTGGTTCTTACATGTTAGCTAAGCTAAAGCTACCGACACGCAGGTGTCCTCACCTTAACAGCCTAGAAAAGTAGTAATGTAAGCATTTTGCCCTTTAACACCTTCGTTTAAATGCAAATGCAATGCAAACAGATTGTATGTGGCTTTGTTGTTTGTAAACATTTTCAAGAAATCTGTTAATAAATTGTATTAGCTTTAATGTTAAAGCCATATCAACTGGATTATGAGTAACTGGAGTACAGCGCAAAAGGCTTTTGCTAGGAAAATGGTCAATAGGGGCAGTGATTTATTGAAACATGTTCAAACGTACATGGAAATACAGTATACAAGGCAAAAAAAACAAAAAAAAAAACAGAGTTCATACAATTCTAACCTGCTTGAAAGTCAATATTTGACCACCTTTATTCTTCATCACAGCCTGAACTCACTTAGGCAGCTTTCCTGTAATTTCTTTAAGTAGTCTTCAGGAATAGTTCTCCAAGGTTATCGAAGGACATTCAGAGGTCGTCTTTGGATGTAGGCTACCTTTTGTTCTGTTCTCTCTCAAGATGATGCCACACTTCTTCAGTAATATTAAGGTCCAGGCTCTGGGGAGGACAGTCCGTCACTGATAGTGTGCCATTGTGTGTTTGTTATACAGGTATGCTTTTACTTCACAGGTAGTGTGTTTGGGATCATTGTCATGTTGAAAAATGAAGCTGTTGTCAATCAGACGCTTTCCAGATGATATTGCTTGGTGGATCGAAATTAGGTCATGACTTTGAGATACTGTTCATGTGCTATAGATAGTTTTGTAGGCCTTCTACTTCTTCTTTTGTCCTCTACTTGCCTAGTTTACTTTTTTTTTTTTTTTTAGGAAAATACTGCACACAATACTGAGATCTGATGTATTTTCAGCTAACAGCTCTTTGGGAAGCACCTTGTTGATGCAAGAAATTTTATTTTAATGCCTGTCAAACTTTGTAATCGTTGGTATTTTTTGTACTAAAGAAATGTAAAGAAATGATTTTCTGACAAGCTGCTAGTAACATAGTGCCTAAAGATAAAATTTAGATATTAAATATTCTTTTCTAAATTGTCTGTTATGTGTAGACACAGCACTGATACCCTTCAGTGCTTGAATGATTCATTGGTTAGTTTTAAGTTGCTTAACAAACAACAAGAAATTCATAAAATGATCAGGTACAAGGGCTGGACTGAAAAAGCAGCCAATGTCCAAAGGAAAACTTTGAAACACCTTCACCTTTTTAAAAAAATTACAAGAAAATCTGGAAGCAAAATGTAAAGAAATGAGGGATTGCTCAAGGTTTTAGCACAGAACTGTATATAAAAGCTGAATTGTTCCTATTATATCTGTCCAGTGCTATGATACTGTGGGGATTCAAAACTTTAACACTATAAGGGCATAAAAATGGTGTAACTACATCATTAAGAGGCTTGATTGAGCCTCTGAGGTCATGAAAGAAAAATGAAGATAAACCTGTTAGCTCTGTGTTAATCTTTACCACAGACCAAAGTCCCTTGGTTTGCCGCAACAATGGCAGTTTCCCCTCATCCTCTAATCTAGGTTTTATAGCAAACAGGTCAGTTGTGCATATGCATTTGTTGAATCTCTGTTTTTCTTTCCTCTTAATCATTTATCCCCAAACCAGTTTGTATTCAAATTCAGTGAGTACATACCTGTATTATCTGATGAGATGTTGGACTCTGATGACTGCACCTTGGCCTTGGATGGTCTGTTTTTTGACAAACCCACTGTTCATGAAGTGTAAGTACAAAGAGGTGCCCCACGTATTCCCTTTTGTCGTTACCCCTCTCATCTGAATTATTCTCTGTTTGACAGAAAACCACTGCACCAGGAGGTCAGTCCATGGCAGCTGGAAGAGCCTCCATCTCTTACTCATATTCCAGCCACTCAGGATATGCAAGAGGAGGCTGAATCTCTCTCTACACTATACAGTATGTTGTGCTCTGGCTTAGGTTGAATTCCTTTTCACTTGACTTGAGTAAACTGCTCAGTATCAGGCCAATTGAAGCCCTACTAAATTTAACTCTGTGACTCACTGACTCAGTGGCTTGAATAGGCTTGAAAGCATTCCCAGTTTTCTTTGACTTGCGTAAACAAATCTGAATCTGGGTCTTATGATATATTCAGGTATAGATGAATTCCCCGATGTTAACTTTGTTTAATCTCATCAAAGCAATGAAGGCAGCCTTATTTTTTTCTTTAGAGGAAAATGTATCACGGCCACCAGCAACTTGGATTCAACTCTATCTCACTCTTCAATGTGACTTGCAGGTTTCTCACAGTCAACCAATAAGTTTCAGCCTCTTTTTAAAGGATCTGCTGGCCTTAAGGTGTTACCTTCAACAATCAGCAGTTCCTGCAGTTTAAACCGTGATAAGAAAGAGACTGAGAAGACTAAGGGAGGTAGCAGCAGCAGCAGCACCAGCCAATGCGATGGCCTCCTGGGAGGTGAAGGGTTCAGGGATTACTCTCAGGGTGGCTGTCAGAGTGGCAGAGGTGGCGATGAAACCCTGCAGGACTCTGGTCATGTGGGCCTCAGCAGATGGTTGTCTCAGGACTGCAGCAAAAGCCCGCCTCTACGGAGAAGGAAAGTCTTAGTTATGTGCACATTATTTTCAGACATTTTACTGTGGTGCATGTGTTTAATGATGGAAGAAATCTGCACTTTGTGTCCATACCAGTTCCTTGATTCCAAGGCATTTTAACTGCAGATTGGTAACATGTGACCGTGTGAGGCCATAAAAAGCAGGTCAACTCTTTGTTGATCTGCTTTTTATTGCCCGTGGGCAAGGATGTTTAAACTAATAGGATTACGATCATTCACTCTATAAAACACACATTTCTATTTTTTTATACATGTGTGCTGTCGTGCTGATTTACCCTTTAATCTCTGGACTCATAAGAACACGAGAAGATGCTAAGCCATCCTCCATGTTAGCCTTGTTAGCTGATTATGCAGCCCCCTAACAGTCTAATCTGCTTGCACCTCTCTTCTCTTCCATTTCTTTATTCTCTCCCACAACAGCTTGTTCAATATTCAGGTGTATACCAGTGGAGGTGACTCTTTAAACACAGGTGACCTCAGTAGCAGTGGCGGCAGCAGTCAGCCAACATCCGGACTTCAAACTTTTCACAGTCAGGTTACCATGGCGACAGCGCCTCCTCCTCCTCTTCAGCCGCCACAGGCGACAGTTGGCCGCGCAGCAGCTCCTCCTTTCCCCGCCAAGCCCCCCCTCTCACCCCCTCCCGTGGGTTCATCTGCAGCGAGTGGCCGACCCCCGCAGCAGGCGCCACACGCAGAGACGCAGGACAAGGGCACAAAGAAGGGTTTCGTTCCGCCCATGACGCCTCGGCCGCTCCTCATCCAAGGTGTTACACTGCACTGATATACTGGCAGGCAGACGCTGTGCTCACTGTGTAGGAGCTCTTTAAATACAGCTCATATAGCTTCTGTAAAGTGTTGTAGCTCATCGACATGCCAGTGTTTGGCCATGGCAGCAGCTGCCATGGTGTATTTGGGTGTGATGAGGTGAAATGAGGTGAGCTCTGCCCATTGATTGCTCCAGTGTAATGAAACATACTGGTCACTAGGTGGTGAATAGTAGACGCAGCGGGCAGGAACAATAGAGGCCATTTTAACCCATTGTAGTCTGCAAAGAATCAGCAGCTTCTTCATCCTCACAAATGTGCAACACTACCAAATGCTGCATATTCAATTCAAGGTGGAATTGTTTCAGTGAAAATCTTGCATTAATAAAAATTTATAATATTATCATATCATATATTATCAAATAATATTGTCATTTTAGGGTCTTCTGGATCTGGAGTTTTGCGCCCAGTTTCAGAAATACGTATCCTTTTTCTTGTTCAAATTGACGCAGTTCAAAGCTGTTAGGTAGTGTCTGAATCAAAGTGATGTTTCCTAAAACCTGTTACACAGCATTTAAGTTCAGATCCGTCTTCAGCGAGTTTCCCTTTTTCAATTATGTTCAGTCCAAAGCTCTGGATGACGTAAGCATTTGTTTGTAAATCTGCATACACAGAAATCATGAAAAACACATCTGGTTATAACCTGTGTAAGACTAACAAAATGTAAACTACCCCTGGCACTGTGTGCTCCAGTGTATGTGTGTTTGGTCTGTCTGCAGGTTCTTTACACAAATAAAAACTTTGTGGCCTGTGCTCCTACTGGATCGGGTAAAACAGTGCTGTTTGAGCTGGCAATCATTCGCCTGCTAATGGAGACACCAGAGCCCTGGAGAGACGTCAAAGCTGTATATAGTGAGCATGCAGTATTATTGGCTATAAGCTGTTAGATCCCACTGCTCATTCACAGCTTGAGCGGTTGTATCTATTCAGTGCTTTGAAATGGCACACCTAACTATGATCACACACTGGGGCTTTGAATATGTACTTGTATGTGTGTTATTTCCACCACATTCTGATTTTTTTGCTCCAGTAGTTTTTGGGGGGAGGATTTTTGAATTATGAAGCTCTCGAATAAAGACTCATTGTTTGTTTGTTTTTTACCAGTGGCCCCTATCAAAGCTCTCTGCAGTCAGTGCTTTGAGAGCTGGAAAAAGAAGTTTGGTCCTCTAGGTCTGACCTGCAAGGAGCTGACTGGTGACACAGAGATCGATGACTTCTTTGAGATTCAGGATTCCCACATCATCCTGACCACGCCTGTGTGTGACAATATGAAGCAGCATAATTAGGCAAATGCAAAGTAAAGGGTTGGAATTGAGGGGAAATGTAAAATAAGATGTAATGTCTTGTTTAAATGTTGTTATATTTATATGCATCATAGTCATACATGATCATATATATTTTTAAGGAAAAGTGGGACAGCATGACCAGAAAGTGGAAGGATAACTGTTTGCTGCAGCTAGTCAGGCTCTTCCTTGTCGATGAGGTCAGTGTGTTTGTCACATATTTGGATGCTACTAATGCCTCTTTATTCTCCTGCACAATGGGGGATGCACTGGCTACTTTGTGTCTTGTGATGGAACATTGCATGATAGCACATAATTAGCCTCTGCCCTCAGCGCTTTATTTTATTTGAGGTTATTCATTAAAAATGATGGAACATCTTGTTCCTTGAGTCTGTATTATGGGAGTACACAGACACTGGCCTAGTTCTTTTACACTTGCACTCATTTATGTTAATAATAAAACACAAAGACTGAGTTTGGATTTTACCTGCATACAAATATCCCTGTTGAACCGCTGAGCCGTTTCCATAGATGAAAAATACGTTTCTACCAGGTGCACGTCGTGAAGGATGCAACCCGCGGTGCCACGTTGGAGGTGGTGGTGAGCAGGATGAAGGCGGTACACGCCTTCAGGACTTCACAGTATCCAGAAGCCAGCCTCTCTATGAGATTTGTGGCTGTGTCTGCTACCATACCCAATGTATCTGATGTAAGCACCCGCTGTACCTGTTTGCACTGTCTCTCATCTGTAGATCAGTGACTTGTGGATTCTCAAACTTCCTGCCCGTTTTTAGATGGCAGACTGGCTGTCAAATGAGAATGGCCCAGCCACATATTTGGATATGGATGAGAGCCACCGTCCAGTGAAGCTAAGGAAGGTGGTGCTGGGATTCCCCTGTGGTCCAAATCAAACTGAGTTCAAGTTTGATTTGTCACTTAACTACAAGATAGCCAACATCATACAGACATACTCTGAAGAGAAGCCTACACTTGTGGTGGGTTGCAAAATTTAGCCAAACTGCATGTTGTTTATGCTTCCTTTCTGAACATGATGGAAGATGAAGGTTTTGGGGGGTTTTTTGCCTCATTATCTGAAAACTGTGTCTTGTAGTTTTGCTCTACGAGGAAAGGAACTCAGCAGTCAGCTGCAGTTCTGGCTAAGGATGCTCGATTCATCATGAGCGTCGAGCACAAGCAAAGGTTTGATGCTCAATCATCCGTAGTGAAACATCCGCGCACGTGCAAGTTTACAGTGCAGGCTGTTCTGATTGGACTTGTGTGATCTGCTTGACTCTGCAGGTTGATAAAATATGCAAACTCGATTCTGGATTCTAAACTGAGAGGTAAAGTATCTGAAACATGTTATCAGTGGTACTTTTTAAAAGAAAAACGACCTTGGGGCCTCCTTTAGTGGTTTGCAATTTGCTCAGTGATACTTTGTAGTTTCACTTTCAACATCTTCTTGGCACAAAGTAAGGTCTAAAGAAATTAGTTTGAAGTTGAAGAACTTGAATGGCCTGCACAGAACTCACAGATCTCATTCGTATCTAACTTATGTAGGATGAATTGGAGCAAACACATTCATTAATGCAGATGTTGCATTTGGTCATGATTATGTGAGTTGCAGCATTATCAGCTGGTGATTATGTGACACGTTGGTGTACGCCGCAGGGGTCTCAAACTCCAGTCCTCGAGGGCCGCTGTCCTGAAACTTTTCCACGTGTCCCTGCTGCAACACACCTGAATAAAATTAGTAGGTCATTAGAAACACTGACTGCATGCTGAAGTGGCAACCCCTAACCCTACTCAAGTAAATTTATGTAAATGTAAGTGTTTGGAAAAATGTACTTCTAAAAGTACTTTTATTGCACCATGTTCGTTCACTCATGAGCTGCTGTAACATGAATCAAACGGCTGAAGTGCCACCTCAGCATGCAGTCAAGTTCTATGGAGTGTTGCTAATGACCTACTAATTTTATTCAGGTGTGTTGCTGCAGGGACACATGGAAAAGTTTCAGGACAGCGGCCCTCCAGGACTGGAGTTTGAGACCCCTGGTGTACGGTCAAAAAGTAACAAGATGACAGAGACACTTGTAGTGCAGAGACCATGTATGTACAGTGTATCCTACCAGTGGAACTGAATTTATTTTAAAGTTGAGGTACTACACTGTTACTCAGACAATGTCCCTTCGTAAGTTTTTATGTTAATGTTACATAATTTGAAATGTTAATAGTTGTAAGAGATTACAACTAACGTAACGCCACAACCAAATTTTGTTTGTAGGATTTGAAATCTAGTGGCTGAACAGGAGCAAATCCCTTCAGCCGAGTTTTAAAATCATATAAATGTTTTTCAGCGATAAGATGACATTAAGAGGTTTGAGACAAATGTTTTACTCAGATATTTTAACCACTTTTGATGGTTGGGTTTTCGTAAATCCACACACACACACACACCAGGAAATACAGTTTCAGTTAAGTGAGGTAACACAACACACTCACTTTCACTGCACACAGACAAATCGTGCTTAACTTGTGTGTAAATCTTTGTGTTTTGAATATGCAGCTGAGAAAACACGAAAGTTCATCAAATGTCTAACATAACTTTGTGGTAACGTTGTTTGCGGCCCAGATTTGGTGGCGTTAGGAGTCGGCTACCATCACGCAGGCGTTGACTTGTCTGATCGGAAGTTGATAGAAGAAGTCTTCACTCTGGGAGACCTGCCTGTCCTCTGTGAGGCACAGTTTTATCCTACACTGTAAAGTAATATGTTACCACACAAGTGTGCAACATGATACTTTTTTTTTTTTTTTCCCTGTCACACTGCTGACATAAACAGGAAGGACAAGTACCACAGGTTATAGCACTAAGTGTTTTGACGCATCCGCTCCTTGATCCAATCACAGGGTTGTGTCAAAAATAACTTAGGTTTCTGTACTATAATATGCATCAATTATATAATAACAATAAGAAATATTGTTATTTTAATGTTAATAGTATATAAATTTAAGGTGATATAGTTTATTTGTCCTAAAAGTGGTGAAATTGTGTGACAACAGCCAAAATATGAAACGTGTCCTGCACAAAAAATATCCTAAATGAGGAATAGCAGCTAATTAATTCAAACAAAATGCAACAAAACAAAAATGAAACGATAGAAAAAAACTACAAACAGAAGCAACAACTAAAAATAAAATGACAGAGCTCAGTGAATAAACATTTAAGTAAAAGACAAAATATATTTTCTTATATATCCCAGATTTCCCAAATTCTTTTGTTGCAGCAGTTCAAAAATTTAAACGCATAACAGATAGCTTAAACAGGTAGCATGACGTGTACTTCAGTAAAATTATCTCGAGGGTTAGTAAAATCTTAAAACATATTAAGGCAAAAATCATCTTTAATCCAAATAAATACAATGAAGTAATTAAGTAGCAATACTACTTAAAAATAGTCAATTTAACGGTATATTAGTACAATATTTAATAATCATATCCAACACTAGAATAAATACTGGTGATGTTTAATTAAGACGCAAATACAGTTTCTGAAGTCCAAAAGGTACAAAAGTCCATAAAAGGGAAACAAACTTAAATCCAGAAAGTCAAAGAACAATAGAGAGGATACGAGACGAAGGCAGACAGCGCTATCTATACAAACACCTGGGGAGTGGACACAGCTGCTGCTGCAAAAAGCGTAGGTGAAGACAATAAAGTCAAGGTGGAGGAAGTAAAACTCAAAGTCGAGCACATGAGACACCAATTATTAAAGTAAACACAGGAAATAAGAAGACTAAACGCAAAGAGCAGAAAACTCACCGAATGAGAGACATAAGTGAGATTAGCGGAATCAAGCAGAAATACAGGAAATAAACGAAAATGCTAATAGTGATAACTCTGGAATAACAGTGAAAAACCAAAAACTCTTAACAGTAAAAATGACCAGAAAAACTTCAAAAGCAGCACAATCCTCAGATCATAACAAACTGAGCCCTAGCAGAATAACTTAACCAGTCCTCTGTTTTATTTTATAGTGCCTCAATTTGTGTTTGCTGTCTGATTTCTACTATCCTAGTTACCACCAGGACTTTATCCATGGGGGTAAACCTACCAGCTCACCTGGTGGTGATCAAATCCACCGTGCAGTATGTTGCAGGCTCCTGTGAGGAGTACAGCGAGGCGGATCTGCTCCAGATGATAGGCCGTGCTGGAAGACCACAGGTAATGACATGTTTATGACAGAATATAACAGCGATGAATGCATTATTATATTTGGGTTTTACGATGT
>VVHJ01033026.1:0-13647 GCA_015107715.1 Tylochromis polylepis | reverse complement strand
GTTTTACGATGTGTTTTCACTTTCATCCTTTCTGCCTGCAGTTTGACACATCTGCTACTGCTGTGATCATGACCAAGATTCAAACCAGAGAGAAGTACATGAAGCTTATGAATGGGATAGAAGTCATTGAGAGCAGGTATGACCACTAGTAATGCTCTTTTTAAAATCCCTTCTCTCTTTTTCTTCATATTGCTCTCTCACAAGTGCACACAGGTGAAAAGATCATGGGGTAACACTAGACTCTGTTTCCTCAGCTTACACAGCCACCTGGTGGAGCACTTGAATGCTGAGATTGTTCTCCAGACTATCACTGATGTCAGCATGGCTCTGGACTGGATTCGCTCCACCTTCCTTTACATCAGAGCCCTCAAGAACCCCACACACTATGGTTAGAGCCTTCTCCTACCTTCTGCTTGTCGTTAATTAGCTGTGAGGTCAGTTCCTTTTGTAAAAACCAGTCTACATTTTCATTTCAGGATTCTCTGCCAACTTAGACAGATGTGGAATTGAAGCAAAATTGCAAGGTGGGCCACGGCTGTGCTTTTCTGAAACTGTAGGTTGCTTTTAGAAAGAAACCCCCAAAAATTCAAGCCACAGTAACCCAGCTGCTCAAAGAGGTTTTGAGTTTGCTTCATTTTTTGCTCAAGTGTAAACCATTGGATCCGTTCCAACGTCTGTTCTGTATTGAAATTTAAGCTATCTACCGTTTCTGTCATCTTCATTAGAACTGTGTCTGAAGAATCTCAACTCTCTGTCCTCTGTTGGTCTGATCTCTATGGATGAGGATATCACCATCAAACCGACAGGTAGATGTTTAGGCTGTTTTCGTGTCTTCTTTTTTTCAGCCAAGTCTGATACTAAAAACCTGAAACTGTTAAGCGATTTATTTCTGTCTCTCACAGAGGCTGGCAGGTTGATGGCTAGGTACTGCGTTGCCTTTGACACCATGAAACAGTTCAGTAAAGTGTCTGGCACTGAAAACCTGTCTGATCTGGTAGGTTTTCTGCGCTATGTATTTGATGTAAATGCATTTATTCAAGACTGACTCTATACAGTGTTATCCTTAACATTCTGGAGAAACAGTATGCCTGACCTTGGGGTCCGTTCTTTCTCTTGCCGCCTCTCACAATTAAACTAAGCTCAACTAGAGAAAAAAAATAACCATTATAACCATTCTGAATATTCACCGTCCTTGTATTGTGTGTACAGATTGAGCTGCTGTCAAAGAGCAGAGAGTTCAGTGACATCCAGCTGAGAGTGAATGAGAAAAGGCCCTTGAATGCTTTGAACAGGGACAAGAACAGAGTCACCATCAGGTCAGACACATTATATGTATATGTTTTATACGGGAAATACATAATAGGGGGGAGGAGAGTGAAAACGAGATCTTTATGCGTTTTTCCAGGTATTCCATTGACGGAAAGATCAAAACCAGCGAGATGAAAGTAAACTGGTAGGTTTAGTCAATCAGCGCTGAATAAAAGAAGTGTTGTTTTTTTGATTTTATATTTTTCAGAATTTGCAGTGTTAAAGAATTGTATTACTGACTGTCCGTGTACATAAATATTGTGTTTTGTAGTTTGATTCAGGCTCAGTTAAGCTCCATCCCAATTCAAGATTTTGGACTTACACAGGACACAGCAAAGATCTTCAGGATTGGCATGCGCATCAGCAGATGTACGTTCGGGGAATAAGAAAAGTACGAAAGACAAGTCCGTATTCACGTTTTTAACCTCTGATTTTATTTCGATCCCATTCAGGTCTGTCTGAGTTTCTGAGTCGGAGATCCAAGGCTGGTTTTTCTGCTGTGCTCAACTCCCTGATCCTGGCCAAGTGCTTCAGAGCAAAGCTTTGGGAAAACTCACCCTATGTTTCCAAACAGCTGGAGAAGATAGGTGGATGCCTCTCTATGTTCTGTCTTTTTACATTACAAATTGGTGTAATACTGCACTGTAGGTCAACTGCTCATGCAGTAATACTAATACGAGTGTTGGTTTTTAGACTCATTATTGCATATTTCAGAAGAAATATTATTATGCCACAACTATTGCATAATGGAAATATTAATGAACCAAATATTCTTTCTGTTAGACGTGCACTCGCTGGGCACTTCATTAGGTACACCTTGCTAGCACCAAGTTGAACTCCCTCTTGCCTTCATTTCTGTCTTCACTTCTTTATGGCACAGATTCAACAAGGTGCTGTAAACCTTCCTCAGGTTTTGGTCCATATTGACATAATCACATCACACAGTTGCTGCAGATTTGTCGATGATGTGACTTTTCTTTTGCATCACATCCCAAAGGTGCTTTATTGGATTGAGATCTGGTGACTCTGGGGGCCATTTGAGTCCAATGAACTCGTGTCATGTTCATAAAACCAGTTTTAGATCATCTGAGCTTTGTGAAATGCCGTGTTACCCTGCTGGAAGCAACCATCAGAGAATGGGTACACTGTGGTCATAAAGGGATCGACATGCTCGGCAGCAATACTCTGTTGGTGAACTGTTGATGTCGTATTGCTTATGCCAAATTCTGACCCCGCCTTTCGAATGTCGCAGCAGAAATTGAGACTCATCAGATTAGGTCAAATGTTTCCAGTGTTCTGCATTTTTGTGAGTCCCCCCAGTTTCCTGTTCTTTGCTGACAGGAGTGACACCCAGTGTGGTGCTCCTAGGTTTCAGAGGTACTTTTTTTTGCATACCTTGTTTGTAAAAAGAAGTTATTTGAGTTACTGTTGCCTTCTTGTCTGCTTATTCTCCCACTTGCGGCATCGACAAGCCATTTTCTCCCAGAGAACCAGCACTCACTGGGCGCGCTCTCTTTTCAGGCCATTCTTTGTAAATCCTAGAGATGGTTATGTGGGAAAGTCACAGTACATCAGCAGTTTCTAAAATACTCAGACCAGCCCATCTGCCATCAACAGCCACGGCATGTTCAAAGTCATCATCTTAAATCATTTTTTCTCCATTCTGATGTTCACTTTGAACTTCAGCAGATCATCTTAATTGGGGCTAACAAGCAGTTGAACAGGTGTACCTAATAAAGTGACAGGTAAGTGTATATTGTCGTTACAGTTTATAGTAATTAATTAATAACACGGGTTATGTTTCAGGCCAAACTCTGTCAACTGCAATGGTGCATGCTGGACTCACCACATTCAGCAAAATAGAGCAAACCAACGCCAGAGAGCTTGAGCTGGTAAGTCTGTGTAATACTTAAAAGCAAAATGCTTTATAATCTGAAGATAATCTAGTAATTAATCTAAATAATCTCAAGCTTTTAACTGGTGTGTTCAGTTGGTGTTCAGTGGGTGTGATAGTTGACATGGCACATTTTGGTTTTCATGTGTGTGACTACAAATTTTGGGCAGTTCATGAGGAAGTTGCACCACCCTACCGCCTCTGTTAGGAGCTATTCTTGCCTTCACACTATGCCACTATTTCTTTCACACTTCAGGTTCATGTGAAAAAAAACAACAACAACTAAAAAACAAGAGTAGACAACAATACCTAGTTTCTTAACCCAGTATCCTGGCAAAACGTGTAATTGACACGCCGGTCCACCGTGTCCATTTCACGCTTTGCCTCGCCAAACGTGAAATGGACCCTTCTTCATGCGTGTCCATTTCACGTTTGGAAAGGCAAAGCGTGAAATGGACACGCATGAAGAAGTTGCATTACCAGCAGGAGGAGATAATATCCCAAAAAGGCTGATTCTGTTCATCTTCAGCGTTTTCAGTGGGAGAAACGCTTCATCACTCATCCAAGTGACTTCTTCAGTCTCAGCTGACTGCAGGTTTCCCCAACCTTATAAACAGCAGATTTGCATAATGACTGCAACCAGCACCACTGAAGGAACAATGGGCTGTGATGTCAGAAAACGCTACGTGCAGACGAACAGAATCAGCCGTTTTGGGATTTACTTACCTGGATGATTGAGCATGCATCAAGACGAGGAGATAATATATTTAAAGCCACAAAGTCGGTATTGGGCAAAAAAACGTAGTAAGTGCATTCCAGGGTCCTTGATTGTCTGAATCTGTTAAACTAATATGTATGCACATGTAAATGTGTTAATAATGTCTGTTTAAACGCTTTCCCGTGATTATTTTCACGTTGGCTTTAAATAAAATATCTCCCTCTGCTGTTACTGCAGATTACTGCAACTTCTGCATGCTCGTGCATTTCACGTTTTGGAGCGGCAAAAGTGTGAAGTGGACACGGTGAACCGGCGTGTCTGTTACACACTTGTTGTGATATCAGGTTGATGTTAAATGCCAACAACTAAAAGTGGAAGTTTAATTCTGTTTATTCAAAACCACTCAGTTAATGTTAAGCACCTCCTCAAGCACTTAATATCTGCTGAAAATGTAACTTTTGCTAATTTCATGTTCTTATACAGATTCTCAATAGACATCCGCCATTTGGAAACCAAATCAGAGAGTCTGTCATACACCTCCCAAAGTATGACGTAACGGTGGAGCAGGTAAATGGCATCGGAAACTATTGTTATCAAAGGCACGAGCGCTTCATATTTGTTGTATATGTTTACTTTTTGTGTTTGTTCGAGTCTGTTATTTGAAACAATTAGGTAGGGCAGGTTTGCTGGGTTTTTTTTCCCGTAATTTTATTCTTTTCCTTTTTCAGTTACTTTTATTGGGAGAAACGGCATCAACCTGATCATAAATGTAGTGAGAAATAAACTAAAATGTTATTTCTTTTGTGCTGGATGTTTAGACCACGTTTACATATCTCATTCTTGACAATTTGTGCCTCTGCTCACATGAGAGCTCCAAGAGTGCAGTTAATGTGACTGTGATTTCTTTTGGGCACGACTACAAAGAATCAAAAGAGGTTATTTTGAGCTTTCAGTTAGCCACGGTTCCCTCTTTAATGTGTTTGAGCCAACATAATCTCTTATTTGTTAATATGTAAAATGGCTCAGTATGCTGTCAGCTTGCTGAAGGGCCAGCATCTAAATTACTGATACTTTCGTGGCTTTCATTTGAAAGCTTTTTCACAGTTTCTGCTGTTTTCGCCCATATCAACGCATTTAAGTGTTTATTTCCACGTCTGCAGTAAATAGAGCTAAGCGTTCTGACTCGTGTTCCTCTAAAGCTGTTGTGATTTATAGCTTCCAAGGTACAGCAGTGCCACAGCGGAGATTGTGCTGAAAGTGAGCCTCAAAAACCAAGCACAGCTTCTGACCAGGAGAGCAGCTCAAGACCACCATTATGTCTCCGTCGTCATCGGAGACGCTGATAACAATGTCGTCTTTCTGCAAAAACTCACGTGAGGAAAAAATACCGTGTCTTGACTTTGTAAAAGAAGGCAAAATATGGAATGCTAACATATACTGTTTGTTTTCCAGGAACTTAATGCTGCTGAAGGGTGGTAGCTGGTCAAAGAAGATTGATGTGGCAAAGTGTGTGAAAGGAGAGGAGATCAGTGTGCATCTTATCAGTTCAGAACATGGTAAACCGTGGAAGCGCATTTACATTGTAACCGAAATGAGGAAAACAGCAGCATGTTGTTCATTTGGTTCCAGTTTTCTGTATTTTTTTTATATGAAGGTAACAGCTCACTGTGTCCTTTCTCCATCTTGTATGCGAGCAGTGCTGTTGTAATTATATTTTTATGAAGCTAAATAATATAATTTATTGGAAAATTAAAACCTAAAGTCTAATTTCAGAGATTTTGGTCTATAGACTCTTATACTGGACTGAATCTATTTAAGGAGAGGACTTACCATGCGCTTCTTCTGCTGTAGTGGGCCTGGACATCCAGCAGAAGTTCACAGTGCACTACTCTGCAGCTCGAAGATTTGGGACTGAAAATCCAGACAGCATAACGCAGGACGCCAGGAGACCGCAATTGGTGCTGAAGCCACTATCAACAAATCAGGCTGCAACTCACAGGGAAAACGGCACATCTGTGGGAGAAGAGGGCAGTCGTAGCTTTGGTGCAGATTACTTTTTCATGCTTTATTATGATACGGTTTATAAATATGGTATTTCTTCTGAGGCAAATGTAGATTTTGTTTGTTGTTAAAATTTTTGAGACTTCAAATTTTATATTTTTTCTCTTTTTAAATGTTCTTTTGCAGATTTAGCCAATAAAAGACATTGCAACCACTTCTGCAAGAACAAGGGTCTCTGTGCCCATGACTGTTGTGAGTATGATGCATTTTATGAATCTGCCTGTGCAGAGGTCCTTCCTGCCACAGCGTGCCAACGAGAGCGCTCATGCATGTCCTCTGAAGGTAAAGTAGGTGTTACTGTGACAAGAAAGAGGTCAGCAAACCAAGAAACCAGTTTCACTTCATATTTGAAAGACCTGAGGAGCCGATGTGACACATTTGCACCGACCCCTGTTAAACGACTCAAGGTGAGCAAAATACCGTATCTGAGCCTGCGTCTCATACTTTCAGTAGCTTTATCTAGACTTTTAAATGTGTTGTGTGTCTGAGGGTGTGCTATAGCCAACCAATCTCAATAGGTCATAAACAGTACAGCAGAATAACATGGAAATATGTTCTTACTCCCAAAAAACTTCATAGTTTAACGTGAAGAAACTGATGAGTCAACATTAGTTACAATAAAACAATTGAAGGAAATGTCAGTGAGTCAAGTAGGGAAGTTGCAAATAAAAAAAGATATGAACCATCCACATGGCAGACTTATATATATATATATATATATAATGTAAACAATCCTTATTGTGCATTTATAAGTGCGAATTGTACAGTAGCAATAAAGGATGTTGAAAGATATAGTATAGTATGTGCATTAAAGTTGTACATCGCAGACAGGAAATGCAATTATATAAAACAGAAAGTCTTCACAGGACTAAGGTTAGGTGTAGTTAACACCTAACAAATGTTATGGCACTCTGTTTATTTTTTCGGGCTCTACTACTGATCACTCAGTCGTGATACTCCAAAATGTACGTGACATAGAGTGCACACAGTGCTACATGACAGTCACTGTTTCGGGTGTTACTAGTGTGTTTCAAGAAAACCTGAATGTTTGATTTGTAAATCACCAAATATCAGTATTGATCTTAGAAATCCAATAAGTCGAGCTCTTAAACTTGGCTCGTTCTGCTTTACAGCATTGCTTCATTTCTCTTCATTTCTCCTGGCACAGTCTTTCGATCAGCTTGAGGCCTGGATTTCGACTGGGCCATTGCGACACCTTGGTTCTTTTCTTTTTCAGACATTATGTTGTAGATTTGCTGCTGTGGTTGGGTTTCGTGTTGATCGCGCATGACCCAGTTTCAGCCAAGCTTCAGCTGTGAGACAAATGGCTTCCCATATGAGTTTAGAAAACTTTGGTATACAGAGGAGTTCATGGTTGACTCAATGCAAGGTGCCCAGGTCCTGTGGCTATAAAACAAACCCAAATCCTCACTTCTCCACCACCATGCTTGACAGTTGGTTTACAGTGTTTGTGCTGATATGCTTCATGATTGTGTCTGTCCAGAGGTCATTGTATCTGAAGTCTTGTGATTTGTTCAGGTACAGTTTTGCATACCTAAGCTGTGCTGCCATGCTCTTTTTACAGAGAAGAGGCTCCCTCCTGGAAATCCTTCCAAACAAGCTGCAATTGTTCAGTCTTTTTTTCTAATTGTACTGTCATGATCTTCAACGTTTAACATGCTAACTGAGGCCTGTAGAGGCTGAAAAGTAGCTCTTGGAATTTTTGTTGTTTCTCTGAACATCGCATGATCTAACCTTGGGCTGAATTTGAGAATATTGTGGCATTGTGTTAACACACACACGAATGCTCCATGTCAGTAAACTGTCAAAAAGTTTGCTTTTATAGAGGTGCTCACACTTGCTGATGATCAGTTAATTAACTGTATTTGATTAGCAGCTCCGGGCTGCTGATTACCCTTTATGTTGGTTTTATTAGGTATAAAATGTCTGTTTCAAAGCTCATTCTGTCCAAAGTTCCCTCAGCAGATATAATCTGTGTATAACTGTGGGGGCATAAGCACTGTTTTGGGTTTCTATAATATTTTGCACCAAAATAACTAATTATAGAAAATGGCATATATATATTTTTTTTTTGTAAAGAAAACCATCTTCTGCACATGAAGAGCACGTTGTCTGTATTTATAAGCTAATTAATAATATGTGTGATGTTCTGTTTTATTTCCTTAGGTGAAAATGACTGAGGAGCCTGTGTCACTCAGCATGCAAAAGTTTGCTTACAAACCCAAAGAGATGCTTCCACCTGCGTCCTGGTACACACAGTCACACTGAAATTACAGATTTATCTTGATTCTTATGTGCAAAGATGTTAATAGTTTCCTTAAAAAAACAGCTGAACATTAGATTCTCATGGATCGTGACCAAAGATACACTTCGACACACTTGGAAATATGATGGCTCACATTACTTTCAAGTTCTGTTTTATTCGATCTGAAGGAATAGAGGAAATCTCTGTAAAGCTTCAGTGAGACTTCAGTCTGGGACTGACTTGGCAAGTGAAGCTCAACTACCTGACGTAGAAAGCCTGAATGACCTTGATGGAGGTAAACAACTGACATGACTAAGCTCCATATATTCCTTAACATTTGAATGCCACCTCTATCATATCGTCTTTGTGCCACCTGTTATATCATATATCGTGATATTTTATATCATCAGCTGTTTTCTTTCTTTGTATTTTTTGAGATTATGATGACTATTATGTGGAGGACATGAACACAGCGATGGGAGGACATTCCCAAACCACTGCTGCAGCTCATCCTCACCATCAAAGTATTGTTAAATAATTTCAAACTCAGTAGCAGACCGACCATCCTGTTGGTTCACATGTTTTTGTTCTGCTCAGCTTTAAGGTCTGCTCAGGCGAGGTCCAAGTACAGACACTTGTTATATAGATTGTGGTAACAAAAGAAAACATATTAATAAAATCCGACTGACTCGGGAACAGGTTTATTCAGCATACACAAGATTAAACTGTGGACTTAAACACCCAACCACAGCCAGCTTTCTATGAGAGGAACCAGTTGTGATTGGTGCACTGATAATAATGAGAGCATTTCAGTTGGAGAGAATATTATATGATTGTCCTGATCCTTTAGTGTACTTACCTTGAATGAGCTACCACTTTATTAGGAGTTAATAATTGACTTATATGTATGTGTGGGATTTACAGCCAATGCCCACAAAAGAGCAACGTGGCCTGTGGAGGGGAACAATGCATATTTGACACCAAGATTTCAGCATGGTGATGAAATATTTTATTACTTGACTTTACTGAGTTTAATTGGCACAGATGATGAAATGGATATTCCAAAAATAAACTTTTTAACAAAATAAAGGTTCGGAGAAAAGTAATGTCCTAAACACGTGGCATAAAGCATGCAAAATCTCCCACTAGGTTTGTAGAGGTTAGATATTATTTTTCAAGTTGAATTTATAAACGCACACAGTTGAGGAGGATTTGATGATGTGACCGTGCTTTTATTTTCCTCTGTGTTGAGGTTCCTCGGTGTGGACGACCACAGATATACATGTCGGGAGTCAGAACTCTGAACAGGATCTAAACCAGGTCGATACAACCAGCACGGTTTACTCAAAGAGCTCCACCGCAGTGCCAGAACAGGCTGCTCTCTGCAACAATACTTCATCCATCCAGATACCGACTGTCACCTTTGACCTTGGAAACGAGTGGGATGACTGGGGCGATTTTGATGATGATAATCTGATGCATGCCAGCGAGCCAGCGCTGACTTCGTACACAACTGCACAACCTCAGATTCAGCAGTGTGATGAAAACAGCACGCCAGGTAGAGTGAACAAGAGGGAAATCGGCTTCTCGCACATTTCAGTCATTAGGACTTCATTGTGACACAAACACAGTGTCATTGGATACCCTTAAGCACACATGCCTGTGTGGGCTTGTACATCAGATGTTCTTATGGTTTAATTAACATATACATATGTCTTTATGTAGACCATGTTACAGCTTCAGCAGCAGTATTACTCAGCAGTTCACACATCAAACCCTCTATAACTGCTGTGGCTACACCACTGAGGTAAGACCACAGCCTTATGCACCACTAACCACCAAGTAAGATATAACCAGGAATCAGAAACTGTGTGACATACTGTATGTGCACTGAGATTGGTACCATTAATCATGAGAAAATTTGTCATATTTGCAGACTTAGTTGTTGATCCTGGAGTTTCTAAAAGTAAAAGCTTTCAGGCTCCTCTCCTGTGGAGCCAGCTCCCTGTTTGGATTCAGGACACAGCCGCCCTCTCTTCTCTATTCTTTTAGTTTCAGTCGACTAAAAATCATAATAGTGTAGATTAAATCTAAAGTAAAATATAAAGTGTCAAAGTTTGCGGTTTTTACACGGTTTACAATGACAATTTGGTAGCACGTGCAAAATGTGTCTGCTCTTCTCTTTTGTTGCATTTTCATGAGAAACGGGGAGCATGGAAGGTGGTTGTACTGTTTAATAATAACAAATGTGTAATAAACTTGAATTGAATATTTTTCATGATAATTTCAGGTCGACTTTAACAAATGTGAGTCCTGAATTCAAAGCGGGACCCTCACCAGTCAGCCGGACATTGGCACCACAGAAGAGACTCACATTCAGCTGGACTCCGAAAGTGCATGTATGTGCACACACGGGCACGTGTACAAGTGTATTTGTGCAGAGTTAGTGGCTATATGTAAAAACACTGAGAACACCATTTTCTGTGTGTTGACGTCTTTTAGTTCTCTATTAATTATTTTAGCTATCTATTTATTCAGTTAGTGCAGTAAAGCTCATGCTTGTGCTATTTTTCTATACGTTTAGCAACGTGTCTGACTTCAGTTAATGCTTCTAGCCTCACCTTTCTCAGATGTAACAGCCAGCACTCAAACTAATGTGCCGACACGAGTCATGGCTCTATTTCTTTTTGTTTTTGTGCAGAGGCCAAACATTTTCAGTGAGGAAACCACAATAAAAACACCATTAGAACTTCTAAAACAGCCCGAGGAGGCAAAAGTGACTAGGAGATTGGATTTCTTTTCAGCATTGAGCGCCCCACCCAACGCCAGCTCATCTCTCAATAGAAGGTAAAGGAAGTGGGCTTGATTCACACCTATTGCACATTTTCTCAGGAGATAATGAAAGTAATCCTATGTGCCGGGGATATGGGATCAGCGTACTTCTTCATGTGATTAATAAATACCCTTTTTCTTTTCTTTTTCTTTTACATATATTCACCACCAACAGCAAAGAGGAAGAAGCTTTTGTTGGCATATTTGATGGCATATTTTAGAAGTACTGGTGGACACACTCTGATATAAACATGTCACTAATGTAAGGTGCTTTCTGTTTCTTGTGAGATTTACACCTGGAGTTACAGAGTGTTGTAAGTTCATTCTTATTTTGTATTGTAAATGAAACAAGTTATGTCAAAAGGGTTTTTGATGTGATTCTATTTATGTATGCTGTTTCCTTAATAAAGCCTGCGTTCACCGGAGGATTCAGTGGAGTCTTTGGGTAATTTCTCAACGTGTGAACTCGCTTGTAGACTAATTAGAATTAGCTTTGTGACACCTGTCTAGTATCATAGGTGCGTATTCAAAGACTGCCGTTCAAGTTGTTGTATACTGCAGTGAAAGTATTAATTACAACTTAATGCAAAGGAACACGTTCACATCTCTCTACATCTAAATCTTATTGCTTGTTGGTGCAAAAATACTATTTTACTGCTATTTTTAGAATGTTTTTGTAGATTCAACTAAAGTAATGAGCCTACTAGTAACAAAGTACCTAAAGATATTATTTAAAACTGGTTCTTCACCAAGTTGACTGTTATATGTTGACACAATGCTGGTTTATCCCTTGTGTTAGGTGCCTTTTTTATGCTTAAATGAGTCATGGGTCAGTTTTAGGTGGCTTAACAAACCAAACGATTAATTTCTGTGAACATGGTCAGGTACATTGAAAAGACTGAAAATGAGTAAAAAAAAAAAGCAGCCAATGTCCAAAGAAAAACTTTCAATGAACTTCAGAAAGCCTGGAGAAAAAAAAGAAAGAAATTCAAAGTAAGAGCAAGAAATGAGAGGTGGCTCAAGACTTTTACACAGTACTGTATAACCAAGGTTATTACAAGTATAACCACAGCTAAACGATAAACCTATATTAGGTGTTAAAAACATGTTCGCTAACCGAAATGAAAAATACCAGATGTGAACAAGAAAAACAAGAACTGAAATTATGCATTAGATAATATTAGAGCCGATTTATCGGTGCACGATATCATCATACAATATGGACTATTTCACGAGCTATTGATTTCTGCATTTATAACTGCTGATAAATGGAAAAAAGTAAAAGAAGAGACGGGAGAAACACTCCTCAACCATGTTAAGAGTTTTGATGATGCATAATTTGTCCACCAGAGGGCACTCTGAAACTTTATCGGGGTTTTTTGTGTTTGAAAGGGAAAAAAAGAATACTGGACTATTTCCACTCTAATGAGGCAACAACTCAAAACGGACTAACAAGCAAAGTAATCAGAAAACACTAAACTGTTATCTGACGGTGTAACGTGTAATTTACAGGCAGCAGTTTTTTGTTTTATCTAAGTCATGCAGCGATACATCACAGCTGTGATGAAATAATTCTCGTCTGCGTGGTTGGGCCGTCACGTGACTTCTGCTGCTGTAACGCGAGACTTCTTTGACGTCACTTTTAGCGCGGAGTTTGTTGTTGGCGGAGACGCGTCAATCCGAAAGTCTGTACAAAGTTGTTCAGTCACGGCCACAGCGGGATATAAACCTGTAAATGATGTTTTACCGGTAGAGATATTGTTCGGGACTGTATGGTGACTTTGTGAGGCATTAATTTGAGACACTTTTGGACTTTACAACCAACTGAAGCGGTAAGTTTCTTTGTGTTTTTGCTTTAGCAGCTGCGGTTAGCGAGCTAACAGTCGTATCTAGGAAGTCAGACCGCGCTCTTCAAAAACTACAACTGGAGACATTTACAGTAATTCGACGAGGACTTGTACAGCTGCAGGATATCTTAAATAAAGTGTTTACTAAACTTAAATCACGGGTCTTTGCTCCCTTTGTAAGTGTCTCTAACGATGGTTCTGTATTCTGGTTTTCAGATGGCGTTTTCTCCAGCCTGCGCTGAGCCCAGCACAGACGGATGCATTATGAAAGCTGACAAAGGTCACAAGAAACGGAAAATCTCCCGTGAGTTGGACAGCTGTGATATGACAGAAATATCTGAGTAGAAATGCATCATTATATTGGAACTACATTATTATATTATAGCTGATATACGCTTAAAGTCTGTGTGCTCAGCTATATCTTGATGCATGCTCAATCATCCGGGTAAGTAAATCCCAAAAAAGGCCACTGATCAATGGCCATGAGTACCATTCACAGAGCTGTCCAGGATGACGAACGCTGGTTTGAGCGGGGAGTCAAGGAGGCCATTTACGTGAAAAGAGGAAGACCATTTTTGAATCGAGGAGGGGGCCTAAGGGTACACCTGTCACCATCTTACAATGCTGTGATTGCAGCCATTCCCCAACTCTCTGTGAATGGTACTCATGGCCATTGATCAGTAGTTGTTGATCAATGGTCATGAGAATTTGCATATTAATG
>VVHJ01033025.1:4905-23019 GCA_015107715.1 Tylochromis polylepis | reverse complement strand
AAGGTCCTTTTACTCTTTTTTAATCACTTGCTTGTATATTCCCTTGATAATCTTTTCAGCCTTTATTTATTTATTTACTTTCTATATTTTTTTTTTTTTTTTTTTTTTTCTTAATTTGTTTTTTTTGTTTTTTTTTTTTTTTTTTTTTTTTTTTTGTTTTTTTTTTTTTTTTTTTTTTTTGGGGGGGGGGGGGTATTTTTGTGAGCAGACAATAAAGGCTCATATTTTTGTTTTGTTTTTGTTTTCTCCTCTCCACACCACTTGATTATTATTTTATGTTGATTATTTTTGAATCAAGATGAAGTTGTCCTATACCAAATAAACCATTGCAGCCTTTAAATGGCAAGATTTAAAGAAGAGAGAATTCATTATTTTCTCCACTGTGTTTTGATCTGTGTCAGATGTTTCTAAGTTGGTTAACATGCCAGCTAATAACTATTTATTCACACATAACCATGAAACAGAACTTTTTAATTTTTTTTTTTTTTACTCTTTTCTTTGTGTGCTATCGTTAAAAGTTTATGTTCACCACCCTGCCAGTGACTGTGTGCTGTTGCTCATGCTGTTCAGCTACTGTACACTCAATCTTTAAACTGCTCAGGACAGTGCTGATGAGTATGATGGAACTTCAGTGAAACTTGCACCCACTTGACTCACAGTTAATATCATTTTTTAGTGCTGCTCTAAAATAAAATAATTATAGTTATTGATGCTGATGATGAAAGCAGAAGCTGTGCACATTCGTGTTTTCTTTGTCATGTTTGTTATTTATAGACACACCACAACATACACATTACACACTTGAATTTCAGTGAATCACTGAGTCATATTTCTAAAACCACATTGGCAAAAGAAGTAAAAAGGATGTAAATTATACATGTGCTATATATCTGAGAGGGCATGATGGAAAGGAAAGAAAGCATTGATTTATGTAAAAGAGAGCTGATTGCAAGACAGAAATGATGAAAATAGCTGATGGGGACACTTTTTTACTTTTTGATGCAGGCTAAAGAAGATATTTTTTGACTCAGGTTAAATAAAAATGCAAACAACCAGACATCAAGAAAGACAGTGTCAACAGAAATACCAGAGACTTCAGCCTTTCCTTCGGTGTTGCTCCGTCTCAGTGTCTCTCACTCTTATCATTTCCTATTTTTTTTAATACCTTTCAGCTGATGAGCAGTGCATGCATTGCTGGTATGTGAGTATGTGTGTGTGAGAAAGCGAGAGAATGAGAAACAGAGAGAGCAATCCTGGCAGCTTGCCTTTGATCTCATCTTTAGCAATAACGCTCCAACTTCAAATGGCCTCAGCAATGGCAGGTAGATGTCTCTGGCACTGCTACTAAGCACCTATTTGCATCTGAGACTGACAGTTGTGGCACTTGTTTCCATATCTCATAATTCTCATCTCACTGTGACTCCGGCTCTGGGTTTATGAACTAAAGCAGCGTGTGCTTGCATGTGTGCACACTGGCTTCATTTGTTGCTACATTTGAGTGTCTAAATGGAGATGTTTTCTGAGTTTGTTTCACATTTGTTTCTTGCACACTCACACTCCTTGAATTTACACACCAATGCAGCTAAAACATCTCGAGGGGATGTAACACACTGACTGTTAATTAAATGACACTTGCTCACAGAAGATGTGTTTATAGCCATTTATTACCACCAAGGTTTTCATTATTGACATCTCTGTGAGCACAGCTTCTTCATACTTCAACAATGTCTACACCACACACTGATTTTTTATTGGTTTGTTTCTGTTTAGATTTCAGTATGTTTCATTTAATCACAGTAAAATTCTTAACCCAGTGTGATATGCTCCTATTGGTACCTACTATCTTTTAAAAACAGTTTTTTTCCCCTTTAAATTAGATGCTTTTATTTTCTTCCTTCAATACATTTGCTTTTTTTTACTCTTCTTTTCAGAATATGTATCATTGCAACCAGGTGAATTTTGGTCAAGCAAACATAGAGTGAGCATATCCAAAACCTATCTACACAAATATAAAAGTACCTATTTTCAAACAGCTAAGCAGTCACTATATACTGTACAACTATTATAAGACCTTATAATATCAACTTATACACTGACTGAAGGTGTCTCATCCACAAGTTTCTCCATTTGTTCTCATGAATATTAGTTGCCAGAGTCCAGTGATACTTCAAAATCATGTTAATTTGATTTGTTGTTTTTCTGTAGCTTTAAGTAAGTACTCATGTTCCTCATGATAATAATATTTAATTATTTTCCTTCAACATCATCTCTTATGTCAGTAAACAATATAGAGGACAAGTGTAAAAGTTTTAATTATAAACATCTACTCTTCTGCTTTAATCTAAAATAATGCTACTTCCTTACACTTCTGAAATGTTTGAAGGTCTTCCTCCTGAAAAAAAAAATAAATAAATAAAATTAATGCTTGTTGTTGTGTTCCTCAGTACCAATTGTGCATAACTGATATGCTGCAGCCAACCTGAGTATTATTGCTCACCATGTCCAAATCTTTATGATCTCAGTCCACCCATCTTCTGATGGCTGCTGCCACCATGTCATGAAGCTCAAATTCGTGACTATCTCAATGAGATCTCCAATGAGTACTCAAAGTCAATAGAATCGTGTGTCTGTGAGATGTGGTGGAGCCATCAAATATCATGTCGATATTATGTCGATATGAAACAAAATCCCAGAGGAATTTTCCAATGCCTTGTTGAATTGGTGCCAAGAAGTAAAGCAGAAGGCAAAAGGGTTTTTCCAACCTACTACTAGCATGGCGTACCTACTAAACTGCTTGGAGTTACAGTTTAGTAGTACAGTTCTACGGGGGAAATCTAAACTGGCCACTGATAAAGCCTCTTTATCTTTTGTTGTACTTATACATTGACAATAAAGGGCTATTCTGTTCTTTGTAACCTGCTTCCAGTGAAGTCTAGTTTGTAATGGCACTTAATGTGGTGGACCCTCCACCTGAATGGAGTGAAAGTGTGTAGATACAGTTTAGCTGTCAGACTCAAATTTGAATAAGAGGTAATTCTATTCCCCCAAAGGTTACTAAAGCATGAAATTTAAAACTTTTCTGCCTTTGAAGCCATACTTATTGACTTACATAAGTGAAACCTTCACAGCAAATTATTTATATTTATTTCAGGAGCTGAACTCAGGTTAAATCTGTCAACAGAAACACATTGTGACTTTGTGTATTAAATACCTACTACTCAATGTACTATTGAGTTACTGACACATAAATGGGTGAAAGTGATGTAATATTCTAATGTAATATTAAAAATTATTTAGTAATTCAAAAGTTAGTAGAAATCAAGATATGCAGTAACTATATGTCTACAACCACAGTTAACCAACAATACTAAATGCACGAAAAGGGTAAAGTCAAGAAGGCAGAATGAGAAGTTTCAATGTCTTGTTGTGTTGGCTGTTGGTTGTTGCACACACACAAACACTCATGGGGCTTTGTGCACTGGAGCATGCCCTGTCTTGTTTCCTCAATGTGAGTGTGTTTTACATTCAACGTGTAGCTTTTTGGGAATGCATTTATTTATTTATTTGAGTGTGTGTGTTTTTGTGTGTCTTAAGTGGCGGAGCAACTGGTCCGCTAAAGTAGGGTGGATGGTTCGATCCCGACTCTCTCCACACATTAAACGGTCCTTGTAAGCTGAAATTTCCAATTCCAGAATGATGAACTAAGGAATTAAAAGATGCACCAACAAAGGTGAGCCCTCCTGTGGGCTCACCAACCATAGAAGGAACATTTGGGATCCAGTGCAGTGTGGTTTGGGCAGTGGTCAAGGATGAAGGCCGTGGTGGTCTGGCTATGGGGATTCCTTAATTCCTTAGTTTTAATTATTTCCATCTTTAGATAATAGTCAACATCAAAAAATAGCTTACAAAATACTAAATTATTACAATACAAATTTAAACTAAAATTAAATTCACTTAAAATTTTCTCTGTCACATAATCATCACAGTGCAACCTATTGTAGACAGAACTTAGGCCAGACACCAACAGAGATTTGTCTCAGAGGGTAGAAAACATTTTCACACTCTAAATCTCAAGTGTGAATACTCTTCCACCCAGCCCAGCCTCGCAGCCTAGACTCACTCTGTAGTTTGGCCTACCGCCACCGTCACTAATACAGCTAACCTTTCTATCATAACAGGGCTTCACGCAGACACACTGCAGTTATTAACCTCTGCAGTAGTGCCTCCTTCCAGGGTCTAATTGCTGCCAATACCATGTTACTGCTCAATCTAATAAAGATTATACGTGCTGCGCCAAAAGGACAAATTGTTCACTAGATTCACTCTGTTCACTCATTTGGTCTCTGTTGGACATAAAGTTATGTGAGCCGGAGCATAATGAACATGGTAGTAATATTCTTGGATATGATCCCTCATATTAACTATTTCAGAGAAGGGAGGCGTAGAGATATTGAAAGACAAATGAAGGAAATGAATAGAAAAGAGGAACAGACTATAGGAGAGGAGCTGAAAATATGTAATAACCGAATATACAAATATTATAAAAATGCTACTCCTTTGTAGCCTAAAGTGGTTGCATTTGATGAAAATATGTATTTGTCCTTGGTTACTAGTCAACCATTCAAGTCTGGAAAAAGAAAAAGAAACGTTTCCACTCACTGAAAATGAAATGCAAGTTATTACATTTGCCCAACCTCTAAAACTACTTTCATATGGAAAATAAAATCCCAAGTTGGTAAAAGATTAAGCAGAGCAAGCAGATGACCTCAGTGGAGTAGTGAGGTTGTCCTAGAAGATTACAATTGTAACTGTGGCACGAAGCAGTCCTATTTTCAAAATAATTCCATTTATATTCTTTCTAATTAGCTTCTGAGAAGAAACATTAAAACAGCTGTTCGTGGCAATATTACTCTTTTCATTTGTTTGTTTGAGTGTAGGAAGTGGTACATGAGTGTACTGCACTCAAATCTCAAATCCCAGGGATCACGAGAGAGGTGGTCAGGGTGGATTGTGATCATTGAAGACTTCTTTGTGTGGTTATATTCATGCAAGAAACATATTTGAGTTAAAATAGAATTCATTCTGGGAAACATTATTTAACAATTTGTGCTCTATTAGCAGATTTTATTATGCAAGAGCAAAAAATGATGGAAAAATAAGTCCTGACCATGCCATGGTCTTCTCGCAAAACCTTTTGGATATAAAGTTCATCACACATCAAAGTCAATGCCTGTTTGTCCTCATAAGACATCAATTAATCTCAATAAACAGACACGAATCTGTAATATCTGTATGCAGGAAACAAGATTTTTGATACTGGATGTCTTGCTCTGCTTTCCATTACCATTCATATTGTGCTTGTATCCATTTACTACTGAAGTAAATGAAGTTCTGTTGACTATTAATCATGCTTTGGGTGCACGAAGGTAAACACTTCATGTGTTGGAAGTCTTAGCCCAAGTCAAGACATCAGTCAGAGTGCTTGCATCAGTTCATTCGTTAGCCCCTCAAGGTATGCAATAAAAGATGTGAAAGCAGTTTTGACATGTTTACTTACAGAGAATTGAATAGTTACAGCTCAGAATTCACCTCTTTCTACCTTTTTTTAAAATCATCCCTACACTTTAAGCATATATCCGCCTCTTTAGAAGATAAATACCGCACTGATTACCGCCTAGTTGTTGAACTGGGTATATCTGATAACTGGTGCTAAACAGCAGTATTACATTTTTGTATTAAAAAGTTGGCAATGGCTAAGGAAGGTTGATGACAAAGTGTCACATAAAAAAATTATCTGTAGAATGATATTTGGGCTGATGATTTTTTTTCCCCTTCTGGCTCCATCAGCACACGTCTGACAGCCCACATGCATGTCACAGATACAGGAAAGTTGTGTCATGCATTTCTTCCTACTATAAAAGAGGGCTGTGCACAATGTTATGCAGATTTTTAATAAATACATATTTTTAGTGAATACTTTGTGAGGTGTGTTCTGGCAGTAAAAACTCAGCAGGACACCTTTACAAGACATTACTGTTGTATACTAGGTCTAGAGAGACTGATGCCAGGTAATCAATGAACAATTCATCACAGTATTAAAAGCTGGCCCACTTTCACATGTTGGGGCAGAGAAGCAGTACCCTTCCAAATCACACATAGCCATGAATTGCATCCAGACTATGAGGAGGAGTTTCCTCCTCACCACAGCCACTGTCACCTCCCACATGCAAACGCATGCACACACTGTAATTGGCATCGATTAAAAAAGAAGGCTACAAAATATGGGAAAGGTAGAGAGGGTGAGAGGATATCCTACTGTGTAATAAGAGAGGCACAAGCTAGCCAAATTAGCTTCAGTTGGAGTTCAGTTGTTGAGTGAAAGTGATTGAGTGCTGTTTTAATGGGAGAGTGGGTGGAAGTGGAGAGGCAGAGAGGCTGCATGCCATGGCTAGCTCAATCAACACATACTCACTCCTCTCTACTAGCAATTACCCAAAATACATTTATTTCCCTGCTACAGCCAACTATTCCCTTCAAAAACTATCACTGAGACCAATGCAACATCATTAAATAAGCCTGAGCATTGGTGCAAAGCACTGTTAACAGGAATACAAATTACTCCAGCTGTCATTAAAATACCTTATTAAATTACAGTGATGCTCATTGCAAGTTACATCCTTGAAAATGGATCTGCATCTTTCCCTGAAATAAACAGAATTAATAGGCATACACATGCACACACACACACACACAAAAAACCCCTCCTCATTCCTGATTCTATCAGTTCCTGGCCAGTGTAAATGGTGAGAGCTATGACATTGGAGATGTTACAGGAGTCTTGTTATGGGCTGGGGATGGAATCTGTTGTGTCCTGGTTAGTATTCCGGTGTTTGTGTGTTGTTTGTAGATCTGTTACAGTGACAGAGAGCTGACAATATAATTATTTCCCCTGCGGGAGCTGACTCCTGGTGATTAGGTGGCAGCGCTGTGATATGTGATGCAGATGGTGATGAGGAATTGCAAATGTGTGCATGTAGCTGTGAATGTGCCTTTATGGTCAACTTAATGAATAAGCGTTTCATCGCAAGATTGCAGGATACGCAACGATGGTGTGTCATAATCTGTTGATGCACAACAAAATGTCCCTTTGAGATTTCATGTCAGGATAGTGCATGTGTGTTTGCATGCCTGTGGACACACACATTAATGCATATAAGTGCTCTCCGTATGTGTATGAATGTGTGCTGATGTGATTAATTGCACAGCAACAGCATCCAGTGTCATTCAGATTCTTTATCTCAAGGTTACAGAGTGATGAACCCCAGAAGATAAGCGAGGTGTGCAAATAAACGCTTTACAAATTGCCAGACTTTTCTGGTGTTTACCCCCCAAAAAATTTTAAAATGGAAGGGTTATATGCAGTCAGATGTCAAAAGTGAAGAGAGCATAGGAGAGACAGACAGAGAAGGAGGAGGGGGAGCAAAAAATCCTTGATGCTAACTCCATGTTTCTTATTCCCTTGTCTGTCTGCATGAGCGACAGAGATCAGAGATGGAGAAATGTCACTTAGCAAGCATTAGGCTACCACTTTCATCTCCCATTAGATCAGAGAGATCGGGGGGAGGGACTTTTAAAAAGAGTTTTAAAGGGCTGTGAGCCTCCCTTTGCCTTTGAAATCATTCCATCATTCATTTTTATCAGCACTGAACATGTAAAACACGTACATCTAAAAATTCTCCAGCCAAAGGGATGCCAGAATTTCCTCCTAGTTTTGGAGGACAGAGAGATGTGGAGCTGTAACCTTGCTTTGCTGTTAAAAGGTGTAGAATAAAGCTGGAAGAAGTCTGCTTATTGTATGTAGATTTTTCTGTAAATATATTGTCTATCTATATATAACGTATATGCTGTCACATCTTTACATGTAGTTATTGTATCTTTTTAGAATTTTAAGAGTTGTCATACAGACAGATGGGGAAAAAACTTTTTTTTATCTATCTATTTTCATGTAATCATTTTTGCCTTGTTGTCCTCTTTGGTGCTGTTAAAAGAAACTGATTACTGTGCCTTCAACTTCTGTAGCAAGGCACCATAGACAAACAAATAAATAGCAACATAATGGTACCTTTACTTTGAAAACAGAATGCATTTTGTTTCTTAATTCATCCACATTTGAGTGCTCTGGTGCTTTTTTTCACTGCACCCAGACAATACATGAGTTGTCTCAGTGACAGTACAGGCGCATTGTGTAACAAGATGCATAGTCTACATGCGAGTCTGAGTATGGTTGTGTATGTATTTATGAAGGTTTGGGTCTTTCAAATGCGAAGATTTCATTCCTGCCTTTGTCATGTTTACAAAAGAGAAATTATATTTCTATCTTTAAACTGATTGTTCGATATGATAAGCAATTTGAAGATTTAGATTCTATGTTATATAAAGTATGAGATTTGTTCCATTAATAATACCTCACTAATGGATTCGATTTTTGTAGTCCTTCAAACTGGCTATTGCTAACCATCGCTATTTTAACGATTACGCTAAGTCCGTACTGACTTACGTGACGCATTGGGTGGAGCAGGTGTAATGCAGAATGTCTTTTATTGATGCACACTCTGTATGGTCACCTGAATAGCAAGACTGAACTCTCCTTTGTTTTTTGCTTTTTTACACAGTTTATGTAACTGTAATTTGAACATTAGTCAAGGGATAAAATTATAGCAATCAGTTAGTTAATTACAGAGAATTTGATGAGGTAGCAAAATGATATAAATATTACTTCACATAAGATGCTCGAAACAATGCTGTAATGTGCTGAATTAGGTTTATGGGGTGCTTTCAGTAGCACTTTATTCAGCCCTAGTTAATGCCCAGTTTTTTGGCACCTCAAATTTGATTTGATTTGATTTGATAATGATTTATTTCGGACACATATAACAACAACCGATATATACATATACACATACTTCATTTACATGTACAAATACACACACACACACACACACACACACACGTATATCTGTACACAAACAATAAAAACAAAATCTAATAACATGAAATGATAATCATTAATCCGAAAAGGAGTAGGAAGAAGTATGTACATACTTATTAATCCCTACCCCACGCTCAACACTCTATTAAATCACCATATTCAGTGTTACCCTGACTTCCCCTCGTCATTAACCCCATACAATAAGGAAGAAAAGAAAGAAAAGAAAAGGAGAGAAAAAGAAAAATATTGCTACAATGATAACTCAAATACAGTTTAGATAAAGCAGATACAATTATACAATTTGTATATATAACCAGGCTAATTAGTTATCAAGTTCATCAATTTTATAGTTTTCCAAAAGCAAATAAAAAGTAAAATCTAGCCAAATGAAATTATCACAGTCTTCAGGATGTAAATGCCAAGTAATTTTTTTTCCAACCTGCATCTGTTCTCAGGTAGTCAGGTTGTTGTTAGTGGGTACCTAGGATCACTCTTTTTTTTTTCCAACTTCAAATCAAAAAGTAAAAATCTAAATTATTTTCTGATGTTTGAGACTGGTTATGTCTTGGAAGTTTGGATTTTTGGTTAATAATTATGAAGCCCCAAAAGGTTGATTCTGTTCATCTGGACGTAGCATTTTCCAGATGAACAGAATTAACCTTTTGGGATTTACTTATCTGGATAATTGAGCATGCATCAAGACAAATAATTATGAAGGTTATTTTATTTTTGAGTTCCTGCTTTAGGTTCATTGTTCTAGTGATTTTACATTTTGATTTTTGACGTGAGTATATTATTACTCTGGGCTTTTCAGTTCTTTTCTGCATTATGCATAGGATGAGTTCACTCGTCTAGATGTTTATTAGGTGTCTGTTGTTTTTTTATCTATTGTTATTTACATTCACCTGTGTCTTTCCTGTCTTGTGACTAATTCCCAATCATTCTCCAGTATATATATATATATATATATATATATACAGAACTGTGTACATTTGCCTTAGCATCTGTGCATCTTTCCTGCAGCGCTGTCACTTTTCCCAATCTCCCTATGATTATTTTTTCGATTTCTCTTGGTTTACATTTTGGATTTCATCTTAGGACCTTTTTTGTCATTCCAGTAAAAGGCTTGCATTTTTGTTAATTTTATCTACCTGGAGTCCTGCATTTGAGACCTTTACTATATATATCACAATTAAAACCATCCATTTATCTGATCAACATAGTAAATGAATTCTGACCCAATCTTGTATAAATGGGAAAATCTGTCAGCATCTCAGGGGGAGTGAGATCCATAAGTATTGTTCTTGTTCTTCTTTTTTTAAATTTATTTTTGCAACTTCCATGTTATTCATTGTTATTGACACATATATTTTTACACTTACACACTGTGAGCAGCCCACATGAGTTACAAGTTCATAAGTTCAGTGTTTCCACAGGGTTACTCTAATTTAACCAAATGCTGTTTTAACAGTGATATATGAAACTGAAATAGGGTCAAAACTAGGTCAGTCAGTGTCTAGTATATAAAAGTGTCTAACCAGTGCACATAGGGGTGTGTAAAAGCATGTGTCTAATGGAAACATATTGCTGTTTTTGGATTTAAAAACAAGCAAAACTAACACATTTAACTCTTTGCATGAGTACAAATCACAGCTTTCCTCCTACAGCTTTCAAACTAAACCTTATATAGTGCATAATGAAAGAAAAACTGCAACTCAATCAAATAACCAACCTAACCAAGCACATCCATATACAGTTAGCTGTAATTTGAACACAGGTTCTTAAAACATGCTTGGCTCTCCCATTACAAAATAAAAATGGAAATGAGAAAAAAAAATATGGTTGACCCTTATGAATTTTGTGGTGACACATTTTACCTGTGCTATGAACTTTTTTAATCACTTGACTGTCTAAGGCCTCAGTCACACAAGTCTGGAGTGCAATCAACGACCTCCCGGGAATCTCTGGTCGCTAGGGAAAAATGTGCTTTTCCCCCAACCAGTCGGCCAGTGTTTGCTTGAGGATGCTGGCAGTCGGCAGGGAAAACTGTTTCAACTGCTGCACCAAGGTATGTCAGATACACGGCGCTGGTCGCTAGCAAATTGACTTGGACACAGTTTGCAAGGAGGACACTGTCTCATCTGGAAACACTGGCCAGCTACTCATCAAGCATTAAAAAAACTTTTCAAAAACAAGTGTGACTCAAACTCTGCAACTATGATGAACTGAGACTGAACGGCAATACATATTTAGAGTAGATGCTATAAATGAATTATTGTTTTTTATTTGTTTTTTAATTGCTTCCAATATAAACACTGACTTTGTCATAAAGCATGGCAAAAAAGCAAATATAGCACTTTTAGTTTATGAAGGATAAATGAGCAGAGATAAGTAAATGTGAAAAGACCTTAGATAATGAAATGGAAATTTATTCAAAATTGAACTGTCATGCAAAAATTACCATTTGTTCAGTAAATGACTTATCTGTAGTAGCACTCAAAAGTTTGGACACAATCAACTCATTCAAGCATGTTTCATTATTTTCCTTTTTTTCCTCCATGTTAGAAAAATACTGAAGACATGAAAGGTCAACCAATTTTACAAGTGTCCTTAAAAGTATTTGCCAAAACCATTAAGGGGTGTGATTAAACTGACTTTCATTTGAAAAAAAAAATAGTTATCTCTGCTGCCGTGCATGAGTTGACTGAACTATCTAACCTGTGAATATTGCATGTGCATTGAACCACAGTTTACAGTATACATACACACACAGCCGGAGGCCCAAAAAATTAGTTCCACTGGGCTACTCATTCATGTTTCTGACCAAACTTTCAGAAACAGACTCCATGAGGGTTGCATGAAGGCAACATCCTTTAGTGGGACCTGCGCTCACAGCACAGTAATACGCAGATCAAATGACGCTCCCCAGAGAACTCCAGAAATGGGAGATCCACCACTGTCCAATACGAGTAAAGTCAGTGTGCTAAATTAGCAAGCTAATACTACTAAGGTTAAGTTTGATGTACTTGCCTTACAGCTGAAATGTGCCATTCTGCCTCCCGCTCTGACTGTGAGTGGTCCTTTTTTCCACCCTTGAAAATGGATATTTTTGTTTTTACAACAATTTTAGAGTGTCCCACATCCATGGTACTAAAAGTAAACAGTTACATTGGTTGGTCTTGTGAGGTCCATTTGTCCTCATTTACCTGGTTCAAACTATAAATGGCCATCTTCCTCTCCTTAATTTTTCCCTTGTTGCTGGATATTTGATGGATATAGTCTTCGCATTCTCTTCCAAAATGTTGAAAATTCCACATTGTCCCCTTGTTCCCCAAATCTACAATGGCCTCACTGTATAAAGTCTGTTTCCTTCCTGGAGCTTTGCATATTTGAAAGTTAGCTGCTGTTGATATTGTGCAGAATGCACACCCTACACTCCTTGTTTCTGTTCAAAAGTGACTGTTACAGAATGTTCCTGTTTTAAAATTGACTTCTTGCTGATGTTTTGTTTTTACAAAAAAACAAAGAAACCTATAAATTTCTTTGTTTTGATATTATTAGTATTAAATAACTTTATTAGAAACGTATATGTAAAAGTATATTGATTTTTATTAATTTTTACAAAAATTTAATTTTACAGGTATTTAACATCAGCTGTTCAAACTCATTAAATTAGTGAATACTTTTCATATATAGGAGAACAAAATGTTAAATTACAGATTATTTTAGTGTCTTTTCATTTTTCTTTGAGTAGTTTAAAATGCATTATTGCAATGATGTGTTAAAATAACAAGTTTTCCATAATATCTATAGAGGATGCCACCATTGATCTGATATGAACAGGACTTTTTCAGCATTCAGCAGAATGCATGTGAAGTTGGTTCAACATCTAAAGTTTAGAGACATGTTTTGGCTGCACCTTGGAAAATGATGAGCACCAGTCACTACTGCTTACTGAAAATGCTGCATACTACATATTTTGTAGTATTTGTGAGTATTTGACTCATTCAAATAAATATTATATTGGGCATACTGTAAACTATATGGGCAAAAGTACAGGGCGACTTACACATTACACCTACAAAACTGCTCAGCCATGGGAACTCAGGACCAGATGTTAATGGCACGACTTTTGCATAAATGCACCTCAGCATTACGTAGTCTGCCACTTCATGGTTGAGTTGCTGTGGTTCCTAAAGTTTCCACTTTGTAGCAATACCAATTACAGTTGACTGTGGAATATTTAAGATGGATGGAAATTTAATGAACTGACTTGTTGCAACAGCGGCATTCTATTCCAGTATCCTGCTTGCATTCATTGCTCGTTAGAATAACCCATACTTTCATAAATGTTTGCAAAGGTAGATGTCATAGCTAGGTGCTTAATTTTATACACCTCTGACAATGGGACTAAAAACACATGAATTCAAAGATTAAGAGGTGAGGCCCAATACTTTTGTTTGTATAATGTGTAATGGCATAACATACAAGCTTAATTTTGAGCTGTGATTACTGTATTAGTAAAAATGCAATTTAGAAGAGACACATTTAGTAATTTCCCATAAAAATAAAAAAATGTACCAAATGTCCACCAAGTGTCCACATATGTGCATGTTAATATTTCTCTGTGTTTAAATGAGTTGGGTATGTGCATCTGTGTATGTGCATGTGGGCAAGTGTTGGCTCTGCTATTTGTGAAGTTACAGTTGAATTGTCAGAGCAGATAAAAATTAATGACTTTCCTTGGTGAGTCTGAACTCTCCACCGCAGCATTACAGTGCATCACCATGAGTTGCAACAGTTAAACACATGCACATAGACAACCTGAATTATCTGCAGATAGATACAAGAAGTGTGGGAGGAGGATGGAAAATGCTCTTAAATCTGCAAACACACACTGAGTTCACACTCTCATTTGCACTCATACACACGTAATCACATATCTCTTGGCAGACTTTGTTTCAATTAACATTTTTATTACACAGAGGGATGTGAAGGAAGAGAAAACAAATTGGAAGGCAGAAGTTATATCTTTTTGTGTTTGTGTGTATGTAGGCACGTGGCACGCGCAGATATACATACATGCCAGTGAGCTTTTGGGCTCATTTACATTGACTGGCACAAGAAAAAAAATTGTCATTGCGGATTAAGTTAGAGAAGAGCTCTGAAGCTTGGTGGAGCAAGGGGAGAAGCGGGAAGGGTAATAGAAGGAAAGGAAATAATAAATAAGAAAAAATTTTAATCACTAATTTCCTCCTTGCTCTTCATATGCAGGAAGCTTCATACAAATTGAGTTTTTCAATCAAGTATTATTTGCTGAGTGAACTGAGAGGCCACAAATGAAAATGGGTCCTAATTGTACATGCACTTGTCCTGATGTGTGAGCTTCCGTAAGTGGTGTTGTGGCTTCTTCAGAGTTCCATCACCTCTGCTGAACCGGTTCCTGATTCCATTAAGGCCTCTTGGTCAAGGTGTATATGGTGATTAACCCCTTACAGCAATGGCAGTGGAGCTGTAGTTTCTAATGAGCAGAAGTCAAATGCAATTGACAAGGAAGCATCAAACTTCAAAGAGTAAAGAAAGAGGTAAAACTTTGGCAAAGGAATTAAATAGGGCAAAAAAGAAACTAAAGCAGTGCACCAGTCGATAGATGACGTCAACTACAGCTGGCCATGTACCTTCAAAAGCCTTGATTACTTAATCAAAGATACCAAGATACTTTTTAGGACATTGACATTAATTTGCTCTGCAGCTGGTGCTGTGGCTAATCAGAAGTATGTGCATTATGCAGTACTGCCTATAATATTGCCTGCCGCTCTCCAACTGCAAGTGTTCATTCCAGGCAGTTTGCTGCAATTTTATTCCATTTTAGATCGTCAGAGGGATTTTGCCTCCCACTGGCTTCTTCACCCACAGCCAATAATGAGGCAAGAGGATGAAAAGAGGGAAACAGAGAGGTACCAACACACTAGTTTACATAAAATCACCACATGAAAGCTATTGAAAGAGATCTGTGATTGTTAGCCAGCTCGTAATTCCATTTTAATTGTGTAATTGAGGAAGCTGATCCCTGCTGTCAAGAAAACAGTGAGATAGAAATACAATAATCTCTTCAATGTCACCCGTTGACATACAATGACTGTTGACGAGCAACAAGAAACAAGAGGAAGTGAGGCAGATAAAGAGAAAGAAAGTGATGGAGAAGGAGGGATGAGGAGTCAGAAGGAGAAGAATTAGAACAGAAAGAGTTGTGGTTTTTGTCTGTCAGAGTTGATTAGTGTCAGCTGGAGACAAAGATTGATGGACACTTTGGGGAGCAAGGTGTGTGACTTGATGGGTAATGGAAATGCCACTGTTAACACAGATGTATTCACCTTGGGGAAAAAAAAACCCATGGAAGTGGTACAGGTGTAGGAGTATTGCATGTGTGTAAATTACACAGCATCACACTTTAAATCCAACCTCATGATAGAAGGGGTAGGGCTTGACCCCTATGTATTCCCACATCAATCAAAGCCTCATTCTTTCTGCCTACCCAACAGCTAACTGCAACCTCTAACCCACCCCATCATGCACCATATGGAGGGCCAACGAGAGCAAACATGCCCTCCACATTCAGAGGTCAGATACAAAATTTCCCCAAGAAGCAGCCCTCTGAGATGTACTTCATCCACAGTTTGACATGGCTGAATGATTTAGGGTGTATTGCCTGCAGAAAACAGAGGTGATCATTTGAAACCTCTTTGCGTGAAATGAAAGGCATTTGGGACAATTACACAACAATGCTGCTTAGGTCAGGGACCATATTGTTTGAGGTCACAGCTGTAATTGCATTTTTGTTTAGATTGATTGGACTCAAATTATGTTTTTCTCAGTGTTGCAAGAAATTGCACCAACACATTCTAAGAGTAGTTTCACTCTAAGAGTAGTAAGAGTAACTTCCTCAGACAGCAATTGTCCAGTCATGTTTTTGCAGTAACAAATTGTTCTAATATAACTTGTAATCATTAGCATCTCCAGCTACCTAGGAATATATGTAGCTGATAGTATTTCCAAAGTCAGGCAACGCTTTTAAACTTATAATAGATATTTTGGGACAGTTACAAAAATCGAGAGGTGCACGACCTGCTGAAACGAAACTAAAGCAGCAGCTTGTGCCAGCAGATGTGACATCAATTTTACCGTATGGCGCTGTTCGTCAAGGCAAGAAAAACATGTATAATGGCCCCATAACTGTGCACTACAGCAAACATCTGGTAAGGAGCTAAGCCTTCATTACACTTTTTGCATCTGCAAGTCCACAAGGGTCTGTTGGGATCCACTCAGTTATGTGAGTTTCATTATCAGATACTGGGCATGAGAATTTACATTACACCCCTCAGTCTCATTCATTTCCTGACAAAGGTTTAGAAGTGTGCTATTAACCTTTTATAGTGTAGAGCACTTCAATGTCCACTGAGTCTGCCTTAGCCAAATACCTCCAAAACGAGAAGAACCAGCTTAATGGGAAGGAATACAGTCTGCCCTACCAGTCATCAGGTTTCTACGTGGAATAATAAGCTGGCCACAGGAGGACTTAGATGCCACTGATGTTAACACAAAAAAAACTGTAAAGTGCAGCACCTTGAAACTGTACAAGAAACAGAAAGAGGTAGGGTGAGGGTTTGTGAGTGTCAGCGCCACAATCAGGAGAAAACAGGAAGAAGCATCCACAAGGATCCACAAATACATCAGGAAGATGTCTCCCCGAAATATGCTCCACCCCAAGAGTACCTCCAGCAGCTTAAGACAGACAACGATGAGAAACGGGAGGGAGACCGTCCACTGCCCCAGACACAGTCCAGTCCACGCTGAGACACTTTAACTATTCCAACCAGATGCATGTACCACATACATCTGTTATGTATCACAGATGTGGGATAGAAACATCTGTGATACATAACACCCAATGATAGACACCACTCATGGTGGTTGAGAACGACAGGGCTTGAAGTCCTGCATGACTTCAACTTCCAGACAGACGCAGCTGCTGGTCAACCAGCGAGACATAGTGGTCTATCACATGTCAATCACAACTGTGATTTTCTGATAAGGGGCAGAAGACGATAGTTGTAGAAATCCCAGCAGAGAGCAACATCATAAGCGAGGAACAAAAGAAAATAGATAAGTACCCATGGCATAACTGGAGCATATGTGGAAAGTAAAATCTAAAGTGGTCACACGATAGGTCCCGCGTGAGAGAGAGAGAATGACAGAAATATTTAATATATCTAACATGTTCTCCACCTGTGTGAAACGTCCACTAATCTTATATGTCACTGTGTGTTCCTTGAAATATGCGTTCAGCACAGCCATTTCCATACTTTTTGCAAAGCCCATTTCCATCTGTCCTTCCACATTTCTTTACTCAACATCTTCTCATAATCTCTGCTGCCTTAACCTACACGTCCACTGATGTCCACTTCAGTTGCCACTTGCTTTACCACTGTACCCATTTTATTCCAGAATTTATCATTCTGTTTTGACATTCAACCTATGTGAACTTTGCACTGACAACATTTGATGTCACACATCTGACTTAAGCTCCAGACTCATGATCCTGTCTGACACCCTCTTCACCTCTTGACTCTTTACATATTCTTGCTTCAAGATTGCCCCTTCTTCATTTCCCTTTCCATCTACACCATCGTACAACAGTTTGAATCACCTCCAATGCTCCTCACCTTGTTTACTTCTCTTTCACTGCTTCCAAACACATCTTCCCCCGATCCTTTTCCTATATCTTTGGCTACCAGTAAAACAGTTTCCACCCACACGCTATTGGACACTGATGGCAGTCATGTTAACCTGGGCCTCAACCGATCTCTTATGGAAATTTCATATTTTGATGAACCGCATGTTTAATTTGAGAAAGATTTTATACAGGATGCCTTTCCTGACTCATCCCCCCCTCATATATCTGTGCTTGGGAACAGCACGAGAAGTAAACTGGTTTGTGGCTTGTCTTTGTTGGAGGACGTGTATTGTGAAAATTATTAAAAGTAGATTAGCACACTTTTCATTTTTACACATGCTACATAGCTTCATTTTGATTACCCCCCCCCCCCCCCCCCCCCCTTTTTTTT
>VVHJ01033024.1:0-11791 GCA_015107715.1 Tylochromis polylepis | reverse complement strand
TGATTTTTTTTGTTTGGTTGGGTTTTTTTTTTTTTCCGCACATGCAACTATTTAAAGAACAAAGTATTTAATAAGAATATTTCATAGATTCAGATCTGGGATGTCTTATTTTTGTGTTCCCTTTATTTCTTTTTGACCAGTGTATATTTGTTCTTCCTGAAAATGTCATTATTTTTAGCATTTTATTTTAAAATTTGGTTTCAAATAACAGCACAATGTAAATGTTTTATTTGAAGGCAGATTTGTTCACTTCCTGTGTTATTCTGGGCCCCCTTTGGTTGGTCACACACACCCGCACACACACTTTTCTCTGCTGTCCTGCATGCTAATATCCCAGTGTGGTGTCAGCAAGTCAGCATCCCTACACTAGTGTAATTAGCAGCATGAATGACTGGTGGTCTGGCAGGATTTGCATGTGAATCAAACCACTTGCTTGACTCAATTGCTGGGGGCAAAAAGGGAGGCAGGAGAGTGAAGCAGCAGCAGGATGCTGACTTGGTCATGCAAGGACACGAGCCCTCATCCAGAGAGAGACAAGTTCTCTTTAACATGAGAAACAGACGTTAGCAAAAGACTTACAGACCAATGAAAATCCACTGTATGAAAAATGAATTTGGAGAGCTTAAACGGTATCATGTCACATGTGAACCATTTTGTTCCTTTTACTTAATTTTTTTTTTACTCACCAAAATACAGTGGACAGTTGTTTGACAGTGTATATCTGTATGTTCACAGTACTGTGGACTGTGACCTCAGTCAGTTTGCGCGCACACTAAAGTTCTCCTGCTGTACCCAATAGCTCTCCAATTAGGCATCAGTAATCTAAGCAGGTATTGTTCTGTTTTGTACCCAGACAGTTTAAAAAAAAAAAAAAAATGCAGCTTGCTAACCACTCAGCTAGTCTTGTCAGAGTTCAAAACGAGTGGGTGATGTCATGGTGCCTACATTCATCTCTTATATACAGTCTATGACAAACATTTGCAAAAGTTCTCAAAACATCCTTTGTTATACTTTCTGTTACAGAAGGCATCTGCACAAGAACATTTTGCCACGATGGCACTCACTCACTTACACACACACACACACACACACACACACACACACATATATATATATATATATATATATATATATGTGTGTGTGTGTGTGTGTGTGTTGCAAGACCCTGGTGAGTCTTGCAACATCTCTTGTATAGCACCTTTAGAAATCTAAGCATACTAGTAAGAGCTCAGGCTGTACTCACGAGCACTCCACAAGATTTTATAAGCCCTAAACGACTATGTCCTGTACTCGTAACAATCAGGTTGTGGGTCAGCTGGCTTGGGCCCAGCCGCCTTCCTCGATCAGTCATTCCCTTTTTCCTAATAAACTGCTCCCAGACCTGCAGTGAGCTGTTTCAAATGCCAAAAGAGGACTGAATAAAAGTGTAGGGGCCAGCGCAAGGGACATACCACAGATAGCATTGCCTGCATAGGCTGTTGGCATGCACAGAGAGCCTTTGCTTGGTAATTTTAGACAGTGAGCCAAACAGGTTTACTCCCTTCCTAAGTATGCATATTGTGGGTTTTTTTGTCTTTATCAAAGCACAGGACGAGCAAAATTGTAAATACATGAACCCCTGGGCTGGAGGCACATCTGAAATATGTAAGAAAGTTTTACTGGCTCAAAGGATCTTATCCTACAAGAACATTAGTCAGCTCTTACCAGGAGGAAGGAACTGATTTATATAATGTCTGATATGGTCAAAAGGCACTCCTGATAAATCAGAGTCTTTATCTAGATTTGAAACACAGCCAAGATCCCAACATGGCCTCTGCATCTTTACTTCTCATCTGCTTTTTTAGGAACACTAGTCTCCTCTCCTTTCATGTGGCAAATGCTGATGGCTATCACCGTAGAGTCAACACATGAGGCAGCTGGGACTCAACCCAACAGCTGATAGCTCTGACATGCTGGGAGAGAGGTAGAGAACCAACTTCCCATATAGCCTCACTTCCCACTGCTGCAGAAGGTTTCTTAAGTAAGTCACCAACTAATGTAAAAGCCCATTCACGGTCTGTGAGTGGTCACAAGGGTTCGTGTGATATACATTTCGTTAACTGCCTTAATTCGCAGGGGTCCCTTTAGTTCCCTGCATGGATGCCATTGTGCAGTTCAATACTGTCTAGACTACAAAATATGTCAAATGCACATGTAACACAAAAATTAACTGCACTATTATGCTGTCAATCACATGTACTCTGTATTTTTTTTTAAAAATTTCTTTACTGTCTGTATCGTTGTAACAAATGCATAAACATAAGCATGCAGCATTAACCCAGTTTGAATGACTAAATGCTTTTCCCCTCTCATTAAGATCAGGTCATAACCTGAATAAAGCTAAAGTTATTTTAAAGTTTATAAAGTATATATATTACATTTCTTTCTGAACATAATCTGTTTATAATAATCTCTATTGCTACAGTTTAAGAAACAAAATTACATTATCTTTCTTGCTTGTTCTATTGCTATATTTATTCTATTGAGTCAACGTAACAAGTAAATTTCCCAAGTGGGGGCTGAATAAAGATCTTATCTTATCTGTCTGCTACAGTTAGGTCAATATTAGGAGCAGGTTTATAACACTAAAAGGCTGGTGGTGCTAGATCTCCAGTCAGGTAGTTTAAAAAAAAACTGTTTCAATGAGATGATGAAAAGGGTGGCAGTCAAACGACAAACTGGTTTATTTAAGGAACGCTGCTGTATATAAAAGATGGACAAAGACACTGTGCTGTCACCCACTGGTTAGTGATGCTCTGCTGTGAACCCTCTGATGAACGAGGGGTAGATCTAACTGAGGGACACAACGTGGTCACATGGTCTGGACTTACCAATCATAAGGTAGGCCCACCCTAAAGCATACCTTGTTTTATCCTCCGTTTTGAGCCTAAAGGGGACTACATTTTTACAAAGTGAACATTATGTTCTATTCAGTAAGAAGTGAAATGAGTGACTGAGACAATGAACTGATTAGAAAAGCATTTACTGAAGCCACAGATCCAGGAAGCCAAAGCTTGTGTTGCCATAGGCTTCTTTATCAAACCAGAGTAGCTCCCCTCCTCCACAGGAGTGGACGCTTCAGTGGGCATTTATATCAAGCTTCATGTTACGCAACTGTAAAGTCTCTTTTTTACTGCAGACCGTCAAATATCACACTTTGCGACAGCAGGATTTTAACTCCACCTCTTTGTGTAGCTGTTCGGATCAGCTATAAACACTTTAGATGTGGTGTGGTGACACTTTCCTTGAACCAGTGACTTTCAAGTGTAACCCATTCTAAAAGAAAACCAGGAGCAGATTGGAGTTAATTTTTAATTGTTGCACTTGGATACATATTAACAAATGAAGCATCCCTGGCGAGTGCATGGCACTTTGGAGACGATGTGGAAATTGTTGTCAAGCACTCCAGATAATCCTGGTAAGCTGAGGACTGCTTTCAATCTTTATTTTTGTTTGCTTACATCCCCCTACGCTACATTAGGGGTGTAATGATTCATGGGAACACTTGGACTCTGTTAGAAAAGAAGAGGAAAGAGAGGCCAGTGAGTATAAAAGGTTCGGTGGGCTGATATTCAGTTAGAGCAAACCGACCTCCCTTTTTCCAGGGGTTATCAGTACTTTGGCCCAACTACTCTGCCTAGAAAGCAGATTTAGTGACACACAACACTGGGCCCAAGAGCTCCTCTGTACCCTTGTTCCCAGCAGATAAGTGGCCATTATTCATCCCGTGTTGAACATTAACTGGATTAATTCTGCACAAGTTGAGGGGTGAAATTGTATTTGTCCGAAGGGAGGGAAATGGCTAGGAAATGAGGAAAGCAGCCAGTTTGGCTGAAACTCTAATTAGCTTGAGGGTTCGTTAGCACACAAACTCTACTCCTGCTGTAGAAGCCTTGCTGATGCAGAGGCCTGTGTAAGCCATTAAGCTGCAGAAGGAAAACGGAGAGAGACTGAAAGGAAGAAAAAAAAGACAGGAGGGAGGAAAAAGACTGAATATGGACACTCAACTTCATGCATAAAGGCCCAGGGCAAGGAGATGACCTTAGAGAGTTACTTTTCAAGGGGACTGGAAAATATTTTTGCTATTCCTGCCCCACTTACTTAAAGGCACTTCAGCATAGAAGGAAAAAACCCAAACCCTCCACCTCTATCCACCTCATCTATCCATCAGGCCATCAATTTCCACTCTCGACAACCCTCTCCAGGGCGATTCGGCTCAGTTTCCAGCTAGCGGTGCCCAGCGACGACAGTTTGTCAATGAGCATTTCTCACTCATAATGCACATGTGGAGTTTGATTTAAAACATAATTAGGTCACGCTCTGGTATGAAAAAACGCAGTGGGGGAAAGAGTAGTAGGGCAGTAAAAAAAATACTGTAGTGGATGCAGTGGGATATGACAAATGGCTAAGTAGAGGCAATAGAAATACTTTTTGATATGAGGCGAAATATAGAAGGATTTGGAAGAGGACATACAACTGTTTGTTTGCTCAGTCTTCCCGTCTGCATTGAATACCACAGTGTTGCAAAATAATGCATAAAGGTCTCATTTCTCTCTCAGCAGTACATAAAGCAACAGCTCTGAGAGATGATGAACCTGCGACTCCATGAATGAACCACCCACCTCCAGCAGGCCTACATCCACCACCCTGCAGCAGTTTCTCTGACTCAGCACTCTCATTCAGTCTCCACTGATGTTCCAGCTCCCCACCTTGTCATCATGTTCCAAATGAGAAGCGTAGGTGTCAGTACTGATCAGCCCACACACCCCACACAACAAAGTTATGTCTTTTGCACTTGCAAATCTCCAGAGACAAGTGATTAAAAATAAATAAATACATAAATAAAACTAACTAAAATGAATAGAAATATGTTACGTATGAGGTCACAGTCATGAAAAAGGAGGTGGAGAATGAGGAGACTGTAAAATGCCTTTTTGATTCAGACATATCCTATGCCAAAAAGGGAGTTTCCACTGCACTTTCTCCAGAACCCTTCTGTCATGGTTTAAGTGCAGACTTTTTGTTAAATAAATCCAACACTCAGTTATGAAAAGCTCAAATATTTAGCTTTGGAGGACTTGTGGGTAGAGCAGTGACAGACAGGATAAGTCTATAACGGAGCTCAGCCCGAGGGCATTCAATCCATTCTGAAGCACACTTGGAAAATGTACACAAAACCGGACGCTGAGCTTATGCAAAACTGCACCACGAGTTTAGTTTGCAATTTGTTTTCCACACAACTCATTTGGCTGGAAAGAAGAGTATTCTTTTAACTCTGTTACAAACTGTGTGTGCGTGGTCCGATCAGGAAACCAGACTCTGTTTCTGCGTACAGTTTGGGGTAAAAATAATTAACGCCAACAAAAATGCTTCAGCATGGGTCATGATAGTCATGTGGGAATACACCTTAAGGTTGGGTTTGCTACATTTATACTGTCTCTGACTTTAAGATGCAACATAATTGTGGTGGGAGGAGTAGCACTGTTCGGCATTGTTCAAAGCTCTTTAGTCTTTCCACGAAAAAGCATTTAATTGGCAACTGAAGCTCGAAGGACGACTTTGTTTCACATACATACACACCGATCCATGAAATGCACATACCCAAACAATACGCTCAAAGGCTGCTAGATGAATCAATAAAACAGATGAGAAGTCTATATTTATGGGGCCTTAAAAGGCATGGGGAAAATATGGGACTAGAGGCAGTGCATGTTGTTCAAAAGTCACTGAAAACTTTTGAAATCCATTTATAATTTTAATATAATATAATTTAAAGGACCTTGTCAACTATAAGTAACTTATTGGAAAAAATTTTTTTTTCGGGGACATTGGAAATGAAATATTTTTATATTTCTGTCTGTATGCGTGACTTCTTCTGTTTGAGATGAAATGTGAAGGCACAAAGTCTTTGTCAAACATACTTAAGATGGGAAGGTGGAATAATAGCCCGGCTCAAAGAAACTTGGAAACTTATTCAAAATCTGTTGGAGAAAATGACAAAATGACAAGACTAGGAGATAAGATAATGTCTGTATGAGATTGTTTGGTATATTAAATAATAAACATCTGAATCAAAAAGAGGATCAGACACTAAAAGCCTGTAGTGAGTCGCATTTGGGCCATTTAATCTCCCTCAGTTCATCCTGTTACCATGTTTACCTTATGGGAATGGATGAATAGTAGATTTCAATCACATACACAACACACCACTCAGTCAATAAAGCCGCCGCAGCCCTATCTCCACATGATCCCAAAGGCCTGTGGACATTATGGATTGGAGGAGAAATTGCCATTTCCAGGATGTGACAGTTTCGCTGTGCGTTTCATCACGGGGGTCGATGAAAACGGTGAATTTGAAGCGTTATTGACCAATTGCTGCTGAGAGTTGAGATTGCAAGCAACAAACACATACATGCAAGGACAGACAAGGCTGCAGGAGAAGGCTCAGGAGGGATGAGTCACAGCAAACAGCACACACGCACACAGACAGACAAATCCCATTAAAGAACTTTTATCAAGCGGAGGTCAAACCTTCCAAGTGAACGCATCTCTGAGTAAATGCAGACCTTCTACTACATTTTAAAATGTTCTGCAGGCGTCTTTTGAATGCCAGGTCTGAGTAATTATTTTTACTCATAAAAAAGGTAGTCATGTTGAAGTTTCTGCCCACTTGTAGCTTTTTCGTCACCTACTTCACTCCCCTCTTACAGCTGCTCCCCTTCGTTACCCATTTAAAGCACCATTAAGAATATGTGAAAGGGAGCATTACCCCAAGAGAAAAATCATCCCAGTCTGCTGCCGTTTACGCCAGACCTGGACCGCTGCTTGTGCCGCTGTTTATTTAAACTGTGAACCTCCATGCGAGGTGTGTGTGAAAAGAAAAGTGTAAGCGTATGTGTGTGTGCGTTTAAGTGTGTGAGAGAGGGAGCACGTGCGCAGCAGTAGCAAAGAGGAGAGAACGGTTTCACACAAAACGCAGCGTCTCGCCTTCGGATTTCTTTCACACCTCTCTTAACACGCGTTTCACAGCGTATTTATTCATCCCGCGGGCTGCTGGTGCTCCCGGGGTCCTGCAGGCCACAGACAGGCCTCTGTGTAGCCCGAATGGGGCTGCAGTGATCAGCCACAGGGAAGCTGAAAACAGACCTTTTACACCCTCTGTGGAGCTCCAGACACAATAATATTAATAATAATAATGTCTTTCTGCTGACCTGCATCTGACATCACAGCTTGGTTCAGACATGTTCACATACTCGCACACAAACACAGACATTCACACATGAGCAATTGTATGCATGTATAGAGATTTCCATTCAGACTAAGGTGATTTTAGACACCCACCCACCCACACACACCCACACACACACACACACACACAAACTAGGAAACAGTAATGTTAGTGTGTGATTGGTTAGAACTGTCCCAGGCAGGAGCAAAGGATAAGAAGGCCTGAGAATCAATGAAGTCAGTGTTTAAAAAGTGCTGACTGACTGGGAGGAGGAAGAGGACTATATAAGGCTTCAAGTATTCAAACATGAAGACAAGGACACACTGAAGACAGGCACTTATATATGTGTGAAATAAGAGCACAAACAAAGAGCAAAGAGAGCTGGGCATGTGTAATTGGTTGTCCTTAATGAGGTAATCTGTTGCCTTTCAGTATCATTTGTGTGTGTTTGGCTCTAAGCTACAAAGCTACATCCATGAACATACCGAAATGACAATAAAGCTCCCTGTGTGTGTGTGTGTGTGTGTGTGTGTGTGTGTGTGTGTGTGTGTGTGTGTGTGTGTGTGTGTGCGTGTGCATGTGTGTGTCTGTTTGCGTGGATTGAGGGGGATGGTGATGAATAGAGATCCAATGGTGATTTGATAGACAGGAATGTATGATTGTGTGTGTGTGTGTGTGGACGAGCCATTTAAAAATGAACAATGAAAGATTTTAATAATTCAAAATCCAAACACTCATATGAGTCTTACAAAACACCAAGTCCCATGATGTTCCATGTTACTTAAAAAAATAACAAAAGAAGTGAAATGAGCTGTTCAGTTCACTGGAAACCAAATAAATGTATTCTGGAAAGGAACAAAAGATGCATACAGTGGCTATCAGACAACAGAGGTTGGGGTAGGTTTGATCAAACTTATCAGCTTCCAGCCCTTTATACATTGCATGTTTCTTTCACATTGTTACTTATCTGGTTTTGAACTGTGGTCTGTTAAATACTACATAATTTTGTAGCTTTTTAAAACAAGTCACCTGCTTAATCAGAATCAGAATACTTTATTAATCCCTAAGGAAATTATGTGGTTACAGTGGCTCCAAGACAACAAGAACAGTAACAGACTGAAATCAATTAAATAATACAATATATTACAAAGTTACAAAATTTTATTTACTCTAATATATAAAAATAGCTCAACTGTAAATATCCAGAATATTGCAAAGATAAAATATATATGACTGACATTTTACTCTAAACTGTAAAATTGTCTTATTTTCACTGTAGAGCATGTGCAAAAGGGTGTAACTATTTCACTGTGCACTGTGCATTAGATGGAGGAGTTGTAGAGAGAGCCACAGACAGGAAAGATTTCCTGTGTCGTTCAGTGGTGCCTTTGGGTAATCTCAGTGTCTCACTGAACGTGCTCCTGTGACCGGCCAGCACGTCATGGAGTGGGTGGGAGGTGTTGTCCAGCATTGACCTTATCTTGGACAACATCTGCCTCTCTGACACCATCTTAAGGGAGTCCAGCTCCATCCCTACAACATTACTGGCCTTGCGGATCAGTTTATTGAGTCTGTTGGTATATGTGACCCTCAACCTGCTGCCCCAGCATGCAACAGCATAGAGGATGCCACTGGCCACAACAGACTCATAGAAAATCCCGAGCCTTGTCCGATAGATGTAAAAAGACCTCAGTCACCTCAGAAAATAGAGAAAACTCTGTCTCTTCCTGTAGACTGCAGTGGTGTTTTTAATCCAGTCCAGTTTATTATCTCTGTTTACTCCGAGGTATTTACAGTCCTCCACAATGTTGAAACAAGGGTCACAGGTTTCCTGGTTCAGAGCTGCCTTTGTCACCTTGCTTTGAAAATTCACATATTAGTGTGTGGCAAGTGTTGCTTGCCACATCGCTTCCACTGACAAATGCTGCAAACTGGCTTTCAGCAGCAGAGTAAAGTTAGAGTTATTTCAGTGTTATAGTGGTAATCTGGATACCATGTAAGAGTTATGTGCTTATTACCTCCACCAAGGAGGTAGCGTTTGCATATGTGCCACTCTGTCTGTAAACATGATATCTCAAAATGCTTTGAATTAATTCTGATAAAACTTTGTGGAGTTGTGGAATGGAGCCTGCTTGCCTATCGGTTCCAGTTGCACTTTCGCCACAATCAGCTGATTTAAATTCGTGTGTTGGAGGAGGAAAATAGCAGTGCAGTCTACCGCATGAATATGGACATTACTTTTAATTTTATTTCACAAAAGGACGAGAGCGCGATGGTAAAGCGCAAACTGTGTCCAGGACAGAAACAACTGCATTACGCTGGTAACACAACTTCGGCTCTTTCCAAGCACTTGCACAGACAGCATGCTAATGCTTAGCTAGCTAAGAAAATGCCGACCCCAGCCCAGCAGCCAGACCCTGAACTTCAACAGGTAATAAACTGATGCACAGCCAGGCTGCAGCCTCTGTTTCTACCTTTTCATATTTCTAAAGTAGAATCACTGTGGCGATCACTTTAAAGTCTCTTTGTGCTGATTTTCATTCTTGCTTTGCACTTTCAGCTTTGTGTTCATACATAAATACTAGGAGAAAGATCATATGTGTGTTCTCATTAGGATAGGGATTTGTGTTGGTGCGTGGGACTCTAGCCACAGGTTTATATTGTTAAATGGTAATTATGAGACAGTGTGTTTAAGCTATTTTATAGAGTAACACGAAAGTAATGTAATGAGTAGTATAATGAATTACCTTCTCTTTCAAGTAATAAAGTAACACACTACATTACTTCAAAGAAAAGTCTTCTGTGTAATATGTATAATAATTACTTTTTGAGTAACAACCCCATCAATGATCACAACAAAGAGAACACTCTTCTAAAATACGCTTAAAAAGAACACAGAAAACAAAATAAATATATACAAAATACAGTACTTCTCCCTTGAAAGTAAATACTGCCCATTGAATGAGCTGCATTGGCGGAGGTTTGCGCTCTGGGAGTGCTTCATATATTTTTTCTTCTACTTCACATTTGATACAGTTTGATCACTTAATTCTATTAATGAAAATTTTTTTCCATCTCACTCTGTCAGCTTTTGTGTCAATCAAAAGTCAATTTTTGTTTCTCTTTATTTTCAGTTTAAATATGTTACTGGGCCACATATTTAGTAACCATTTTCTATGCTGATGATGCACAATTTCACATTACTATAAAACCAGGTAGCACTAAAAGCCTAGCCCTACTCTGCATGGATTTTTGAAAATCAAGCTGCATTTATACTTCTATTATATGGCCAGTGGTTTCTGCCAGAAACGTTCTTATGTCTCACTCTCCTACCAGTAATAGAGTCGTATTGTATTAACTTCATTCCGATGCGCTGAATGACTTAGCTGACCTTAATGAAATACAGTAAATGGAAGGTTATCAGCTGAGGTCATGGCATTTGCCTGTTTCTTTTTGGTCCTAGTAAATGGCACGAACAGTAGTCTAATAAGACACACTAACAAACTAAATTGGGTATATGTTTAAAAAAGCAACAACTTAAAAATACACATTGAAAAAATGTGTGCCAGAAGCAGATATTTCTAGCTCTGTTCCACAAAGAAATAAATAGGAAGCGAAATCTGTTCTGACTGAATTAAATTCCAAGTTCAGATTGTTCATATTCAAATACAAAGTAAATAAAATAGACGGAAAAAAGTCACCTTTAAATCTTCCAAAGATTTCTTCACTGTTAAAACACTGTAATAGCCCTATATTTGGTGATGAAACAAAGAAGAATTTCCCTCTAACAATGGTACCTCAATGTAAATGTAAGGCTTAAAACACAGAGAAAATATGGCTAAATGTAACTCATGATTTTAAAAATTAATTACTCAGTTAAAATTGTCATGTCCTTTATTTGGCACCTCTTCTTTGTCAGTTTCTCTGTCTCTGAAGTGATATATAGAGTCTGGTGGGTTACATTTATCAATATTACAGTCTGACAACAATGCAGCCAGGCCGGTACGATCATAATTATTATTTTGTTTTGTTTTCATGATAGTGTTTACTACAGTCGTGGCCAAAAGTTTTGAGAATGACACAAATATTAGTTTTCACAAAGTTTGCTGCTAAACTGCTTTTAGATCTTTGTGTCAGTTGTTTCTGTGATGTACTGAAATACAATAACAAGCAATTCATATGTTTCAAAGGCTTTTATCGACAATTACATGACATTTATGCAAAGAGTCAGTATTTGCAGTGTTGGCCCTTCTTTTTCAGGACCTCTGCAATTCGACTGGGCATGCTCTCAATCAACTTCTGGGCCAAATCGTGACTGATAGCAACCCATTCTGTCATAATCACTTCTTGGAGTTTGTCAGAATTAGTGGGTTTTCGTTTGTCCACCCGCCTCTTGAGGATTGACCACAAGTTCTCAATGGGATTAAGATCTGGGGAGTTTCCAGGCCATGGACCCAAAATGTCAACGTTTTGTTCCCCGAGCCACTTAGTTATCACCTTTGCCTTATGGCACGGTGCTCCATC
>VVHJ01033018.1:0-15333 GCA_015107715.1 Tylochromis polylepis | reverse complement strand
CACTTGTACTGTAGTGTTGTTTTCTTGGTTTTTTGTTTGTTTGGGGGTTTTTTTTCTCGGCACCTTGAAGCTGAGTGTGCCACACCTTCTGCTTCTGCGCAAACATTTCCAATGGCAAGGTGTATTACTACAAACATCGCATGTAATTGCCAACTCAGTCCCATTCAGTTGCAAAATGATCACTGTATTATTGCTGTCTTGATCCACCAAAGTCATTTTGAAGCTGGTAACTGATCTCAGGTCACAAGCCTGCAGTCATTGAAGCAGCTATTTAGAAGGCAGACAATTTTCAAGTTTATTGGACATGGTCACAGTAATTTTGGTTATGCTGTGATGTCCAACCACTGTTTTCCCTAGAGTGATTGTAGTATAAGTTATTGTAATGTTTTAGTGATAGAAGCAAGCCAATACTAATCACAGTTTAGGTCTCTTGGTTTTGTGCTTGTGGGTTAAAAAGTTATTTTAAAGCTCTTCTTCATCACATTTTAATAATTACATTCCTGTTGCCATAGTGCCTTAAGGCTCTTATATTAAAAAAAAAAAAAGTTTTACATGAGGAATTCTCACTGTTTACCTTTGGGCCATTATTACTGGAAAATTCAATGTTCACTTTGTCATAAGACCCCAGAGTGTTGAATTCAGGAGCCAGCAGATGTTTGTGAGGTACATTGTGGAATGTTTTTCAAGAGATGCATTGTTACCAGATCATTCATGTATATTTAGGAAGCCTGAATTGAAAGTCCAGTGTTACAACTGTATAGTGTTTTCAAAAATACAGTTCATTGTTCAAAAATGCTTTGCTTATTGCTTTGATTGATTGATTTGATTTAACTTAGTTTTATTTATTGAACACAACATTTTTTATCTATCTATCTATCTATCTATCTATCTATCTATCTATCTATCTATCTAAACTTAGCATAAAACAATCTTGTCAATCTAACGCATGGTAGTCAAATACAATTAACATAAAAGAAATCTTTACATTTTACATAACCAGTTAATGTCCGATAAACAGGTGGTTTCTATAAATATTTGACAGGAATGAAAAGCATAACAACGACATTAAAAAATCATGTTCATGTTATAAAAAAAATTGTGTGCAGTTATAACATAAAAACTAAGGTTGACAAAATATAACTTAATTGCGTGCAACCGATGTACATTTTTTTATGTTAATCCCACAGGTTCTTTTTGTCAGTGTAGTTTCAAATGCTATAAAGACATCAAGTTGCTCATTTTAGTGAGTTGTGAATAATAAATAATGAAGCAGAGAAGGTTTAAGCAATGGCTTCTTTGTGGTTGACAAGCTGCTGTCATTTTCAAGATGAACACTGCCAAAATGCTCAAGCCAAGGTTTCAAAACGGGTGGTGTGTAAATCCAGATGGCTGAATTAAATTAAAAAAAACTGCACACGGTTCAGACACACTCTTTCTAGTCTATGGTGACTATGGGCACATGTAGTTCTGTTCAAAAACAATGAAAAGTTAGATTTTGTGTTCCCTTTAAGCCTGACCTATTTTCACTGAATGAGTTGCTGCTTTTCTCTCTATTTTTAAAAAAAATACAGATTATAGAGATTTACCGGGGGGAGCCTGTTACTGGAAACGAGCATTGTTTACGACCCTGTTTCACACTTTGAAACAGCCTCAGCAATTTCACACACCCCTCAAATCTGCAGGACAGCGATAACATCTGACACTAAAATCACAAATCTTCCCCGAAAGCGCAGACTGGGTAGCACAATGCCGCAAGATGTTTGTGTTATTTCTCCCCCAGAGAGTAAAAAGCGAACGTTTGTGTAACTTGCGGAAAAGCTCCTCCCCATAAATCAGCAGATGAATACAGGAGGCGCACTGGTGCACGCCCACCACCGCTCAGATTGCGGTTTTATGACGAAGATTGCCATTTACGGATTCGCTGTCAATGGTTTGTGACTGTTTTTATTAATATGCGTGAGTGGTTTTCGGTCTTCTCCCACTTGTTTGTGTTTAGAAATAATTACGAGGAAATTATTCGCATAAATCAGTCTGATGTTCTGAAACACAGACCATTCAGTCTCCCTTCAAAATAAAGTGCCAAACCGATTCACTTGCTCGCTTTTCCCACTTTTTCCACGATAGAAGGAGTTTCTGACGACATCAGAGGGATAATACAACATAAGCTCAACAGTTAGGTTGCAAAACCGGTGCGAGGTGGAAGTGGAAATACTCGATTTGGCAGCTGAAAAATATTCCCCGGAATGAAGGAGGGGTCAGCGGGGCAGATCCGAGCACCGCCCCGGGTCGAGACGGTGAACTTTGTCACAAATTTGACTGAACAGTACTGTGTGCGCCTCCTCTGCCTCTCCCCACTTACGCTTCAGCGCTCTGCAAAATGTACATCTGCTTCAGCGTCTTGGCCGGACTGGCTGTTCTCTGTTTCCTATACATCAGCGCGTTTTGTCCCTACTTTGGCGAAGATTTCGCGTATATCCTAAGGACCATTAAATGTGGCATCAGACTAACCAAATACAAGAAAATCAAGCCCTTTTACAGCATATTGGACTGCTTCTTGGATGCAGTGAAGAGGCACCCCAAAAAGATCTTTGTGCACTTCGAAGGTCGCTCGTACACTTATGGCGAAGTGGACAAACAGAGCAACAAGGTGGCCCGAGCCCTGCAGGCTGAAGCCCGGCTGAAAGAGGGGGACACGGTGGCCCTGTTCTTTGCGAACGAGCCCAGCTTCATTTGGACTTGGCTCGGTCTGGCGAAGCTGGGCTGCCCGGCTGCCCTGCTCAACTTCAACATCAGATCCAAGTCCCTGCTGCACTGCTTCTCCTGCTGCGGGGCCAAAGTGATTATCGCCTCTTCAGGTGAGATACAGCGAGATTTGAATTAATGCGCCAGGCCAGCGGAGGCTCTCGTTATTTGACGCGTCTCACACAGGACTGCGAAGTTCAAAATTCGACAGCAAGTCCGAGATACCTATTAGTATTTGGCTTTTGTGCAAGTACGGAAAGTATCCTCAGATATTATATTGTCAGTTCTTCTTGTAAAATGATTTTGACCACGCAATTCATTGCGGAAGAGAAACATGGGTCTCCAGCGGCTCATTACCGGGGGAAAAAAGCCTAAACTAAACCCTTTTACGCATCTAAGATGTTAAAATGAAGAGTTGATAAACAACAGTTAATATTCATTCTATAAATGAATGCAAACAGATGCCGCTCAGTGCAGGCTTCGCAGGCTACATGACAATGTAATTCACCCCGTCACATCTGTCCTGCCATTCCTTGGGTCTTATATTTATATTTTTTTATTACGCACTGCATCGCAGATGGATTTTAGTTTCTTAAATGCACTGATTGCTCTGACAGCTGTATTTAGTTTGCAGGTAATGATTGTTGAGTAATGCAATAATGAGATCAGATCATTACGTGGTCTATAAATGCTGGAATGACCCGATAGACTGACTAATTTTGACTCGCGCTCCTAAGATTAGATACAGTGCAGTGCTGGCCCCTTTCCATCATCTTTTAGTGATGGACGATAATGCCAAACAAAGGCGCACTTATTTAAATGATCACAGTTTTATTGGCACAGTGAACCTGGGTCAAGGACTTTCTCCCTGTTTTTCTTGTCTGTAAGTTAAACTAGAAAACATGGATGATGATAATAACAAAAAATAAATTGCTTTGCACCACCTGCCACATGACTGCTGCAAACTGATTGCTTCCACAAAGGAAAAACTGAGCTAGCTGGTCTTTGAGTAAACTGTAACATAAACCTAAAGGTTTGTTTGAGATCAGTGGCAATCAATCATTAATCTTTGCTTAAAGGTTATTATTGATCACCTTTAGTCGAGGCCAAAAGTTAGACATAAGGACAAACCTAAATAGATAAAAAAGTGCAGGAAGTGCATTTTTGCTGCATTGATTGATTGTTATTCTATATCTGCATATATGGAGGGGATAAGATTCCATTTAGCATGTTTCATACAAATTACATGAAACACAATGTTTGGTTATAATGGTTAGACATAGAAGAGATTAGAATTTAGGCTATTTTGTTGGTTCCAACTGTGACAGTGGAGTTTTAAACTGATGAGCATTTGCAAAATGGAAAAAAAAATACTTCACATGTGAGCAGAAATGAATGAATGAATGATTAAAGAACAAGGGAGCTCTTTATGCTCCACACTGAAGAGCGACTTCATCGGAAGAAATATCTCAGCTTGCAAACTTGTTTCTTTGCATTCTCATTATAGGACTTAAAGGCCTTTACTGAGAAATGCATGCATGAGAGCTGAACTTCCTACCCCACGTGTTTGTATCCGAGTGGGATTGGGGATACATGATATAGGCCCACATGTGTAGGTGCTCATGTGCCACATTTGGCAACACAGTGCTATGATGGGCTGTGTTGAGCTGAAAGCTTCTGTCTATTTGTAGAGTTGCAGGATGCTGTGGAGGAGGTCCTGCCGACGCTGAGGGAGCAGGGTATCAGCATGTACCTCATTTCGGAGAGCTGCAGCGTGCAGGGCATCACCGCTTTGTCTGACAAGATCTCCAAGGCCTCAGATAAGCCACTGTCCCGGGACCTCAGGGCCAACGTCAATATCAGGAGCACCGCTCTCTACATCTACACGTCTGGGACCACAGGTGACGACTGCAAACTGCTCTGAACCAAACGCTGACATGCAAAATAAGATTGCAATGATAACTGTCAAGCTTATGAGGTGCATCAAACTTAAAATACCAGATCTGTGCTCAGTCCCACCTTCTGTTCTTGGAGGGGTTTGTTGATTGAACGTGGTCATCTGTGGGCAATAACATTTGCTGAAAGGCACTTACTGTATTAATCCACTTCAGTGAGCAAACACACTCACAGCTTCCTAACTGATAAAATATGAACCCTGGGGTTTTTTTGTTACAGGATTTTTTTTTTCTTCCTGCACTCTGCATTGTTTTCACAGTTTACTAGCCAGTAGTTTGATTCTTTCCCGCCTTTGTCAGTTCACTGCAGAATGTCTTGGCACAGTAACAGCTGTACATCAGTGGAATTGGCAGATGTGTGTGTCATGTCTTACACATGCCTGATTTAGACAAACTGTGAACGCTCTCACTACTCCACAGGTGAAAACATCAACACTGAACCTTTAAGTCCTGGTTGTGTGTAATGTGAATAGTGGACCCAAACGCAGACAAAAACGGAATGTGGAACATAACGTGAATAAACAAAAGGCGAGCCTTTATTATGGCTGATTACATGAATGCAAAAACAAAGCAAAGCGAACAGGAGCAAATAAACTAAAACTAGAACCTAGACTGGGAAAACTAACTATGATAACTCTATGACTAATGTGACATGAACATAATTCTGAAAAGGTGCATGTAAGGAACTATGAAGAGAAAACATGAACGTGACGTGGAGGGAAGATACACAGACGACCTAACAATGACTGAAAGAAACGCACAGACTAAATGCACACAGGAGGTGATCAGGGGAAGTGAGAACACATGAGGAAACAGCTGACACAAATGAACATCATGACACCACAGGGGAAGTAAAACAAAACACATTGAACATGGAGACACCTGACTCTTCAAAATAAAACAGGAAAACATTGAGAGACGTAGACATGACAACACAGGCTTGATAACATGAAAACACGCAGACAAGAAATCCATGACAGGTAACACAGAACACCTAGGTGAAGCACTGACTAAACTAAAACTCAAGGCCAACTGATAATAATCCTGGAACTTTACATTATCTCAAAATATAACATAAGAAATCAAAAATATAAACTGAAAATGCTGGGTCGCAGACCCAGCCCCTGACAGAGTGAAGCCTGCACACGTTTGATTAAGGTATTTTAGTTTTATCAGCCTAATGGGTGAGGGGATAAAAAATCTGCACAATTGTTCTTTCTGATGCAGACTTGCTGATGTTCGCTCCATCAAGGCGCATTAAAGGGATGTGCCTAAATGAAATGCTTTATGTCCCACAGAGCTTTTTCACAGAAGAGTAGCACATGATAGCACATGATGTAAGCTGGAACATCTGTTATTCACCGTCATTTTAAATGGTATTCTAATTTTAGCTGGTGAAAAATAGGCTTAAATCAAAATTTAGTCCCAGTTGAGTCCTTAAGACTGTCTTTTACAACCATATGCTGAACAAGCTTGGATCTGCAGAAAACCTGATGGCTGTATAAGTCAACTCTTTAGCAGCTTTTATTACCTTTTCTGCCTTATATAAATTTTTTTTCTGTAAAAGATACAATTATCGAAAACGTGAACACCATGCTATAAATGGTGGTCATTCGCAGTGGACATAGATCTCCTCCTTCACTCCTCTCTCAAACTAATGCCTTCTCAGTCCAGAGTGACCTTTATCCTGTAAGTGTAGCTCCTTAGACTGAGAACCTATGCAGACATGTCGAAAGGCATGGTACAAGTCCATTTACCAGAACTTTAAAAAGAAGCAAAGTCATTTTTTCCTCGACTTCAATACACTTCCTTTTTCCCCCCAATGTGTCCATTTAAACAAACTGTGGCTTCAGCACAGCATGGATAAAAACATAAAAATCATTCACCTGATTGATTATTTAGTTTTTACCATTTAGAGTTATCGGCACCAATTCCAAACGTCAGAATCTATAGCTGCTAAGAGCCCATTATATTCACCATCTACTTGGCACCATTACCTGAGGGCTGTTTGTTCTTGAGAAGATGAGAGTTTATCCACTTTGAATGTAGAAATGTTGCCTTGTGCAGTCATTAGAAGATTTGGGATCAGTGAATGAACCACAGTGAAGTGCATCATACTACTTTGTTCCTCTTTAATTCAAAAACACAATCTGTTATTCTTTTCCCTTGGAAGGTTTGCCTAAAGCAGCCATTGTCACACATGAGAAGGTGTGGGCCGCCTCCTTCCTCCAGTCGATATGTGGAATCACAGCAGAGGACATCTTCTACATCAATCTACCTCTCTATCACAGCGCCGGCTTCTTGATCGGAATGACTGGAGCCATTGAGAGAGGTAATGATCCTCTTAATCCTCTCAAGAGTAGGAGAGCAAAAGCATTTGCAAGCCTGGTTCAGGAGCTTAAGTAGTTGGGGAAGATAAAGTTTGTGTAATACGATTTTACTTGCAGGTAGTACCATAGTCCTGAAGAGAAAGTTTTCTGCCTCTCAGTTCTGGGAGGATTGCAGGAAGTATGACATCACAGTGATGCAGTACATCGGAGAAACGTTGCGCTATCTCTGCAACATGCCCAGGGTAAGAGGAAACCTAATAAGTCTGCAGCTATGTCAGTCAGCCGCCATTCTAATGGTGGAATATCTCTGTGTCCATCCCGCTCTTGGCAGAAAGACAATGAGAAGAACCACAAGGTGAGAATTGCCATCGGCAACGGTGTCCGAACGGACGTTTGGTCTGAGTTTCTTCATCGCTTCGGGGACATTAAAGTTAGAGAGCTGTACGCTGCCACAGAGGGAAACATCGGCTTCATCAACTACACGTCCAAGATCGGCGCAGTCGGACGAGTCAACTTTGTGCACCAGGTAGGAAGAGGAAGCAAGTCGTATGTTTTCACAGTGTGATGCACTGTCTGTTTTAATATCTGGAGCTTAAATTGGTTAATTGGGGGATCACATTTAAATTAAATTAAGCAACTGTGGAGCAAAATGCAATCAAAAGCTACAGGAGTAAAGTGAGTTGAATTTTAAAATAAACACCCACACATGGATTCTTAGATCCAAAATGATCTATGGACAAAGGATGACTACATTTAAAGTGGTGGTGACCATTTGATTGGACAAACAGTGCATACAGATATTTTAAACACCACTTGACTGTGTTTGTCCCCCATGAAGAAGAGCCTCAGACTATCTGTACACACGAATGATGAAGGCCATTGTGTGTACAGTGTTTTTGAATGATCAGATCATTCAAAAACACTTTTCTTAGCTAAGTACTTTCCATGTTAAAACTTTATCTGTTAAAAATCCCTCAACAGAAAATGATTGAAAAAAAATGTTATGCATTATCCAAGTTAAATCAGCATGAAACTGAATCCCTTTTGTCCCTTCTGGCTGTCACTTTCACCCTCATTTCTTGGCACAATCTCACTTAGCTGGACCTCAGCTAGATACAGGCCTTGTACTATGAAGCAAGATCAGCGTACCCAGGATATATCTGATTTATTTATCTCATAACCTGCTCCAGAGCAGATTAGGTTTCTGGTGTAAGTCAGTGTGGAGATCTAACCCTGTAAGAAGTGAACCAGCTTTGCAATACTTATCCAAGTAACTTTTCTAAATCCTGTTTCGTAGTACAGGATCAATACATAGTTAGGTGTAGGCGGGTAGGTGGCCCCTGCTCCATTTCCTTCTTTTCCTTTTGGTATTTTATTCTATTTTTTTTATGAAATTACCAAACAATTAAATTTAAATGTTTTTTAAAACTGCAGCACAGTTTTTGTGTCTCAGGGGGCTCAGTACAGTACTGTGTCTGTGTGGGTTCTTTCTGGGTGCTCTGGCTTCCTCCCACAGTCCAAAAACATGCTGTTAGTGGGCTTGGGTTAACTGGTGATTCTGATTCTGGACCATGGTTTATCTCTCCGTGTTAGCCCCGCCCCCAGTGACCCTGATTTGGATAAAATGGGGGAAAAAATGAATGGATATATATATTTTTTTAAATTCTATTTATTTGTTTTTAATATTTAATATTAAACGATATTCTGACTTCAGCTACTGACATTATTATTTATGATTATTTACCTTCTCCATGATACACCTGTAGGTTAAAGGTATTTCCTTATAAACAAAAATGGGGGCGTGGGGCCACACGGTGGTAGTAAGAACATTTTTTGGCAGGGATCTGATTGATGCGAGCCCTTTCTAGTGCAACGTAAAAACATTGTGATGCGAATAATAGCGAATGAAGCCAGATGATGCTGCAACACACTGTGAGTGATGCGCAGCTTTTTCGTGGTTCACACATCCGTTCAGGAGTTCCAGTCTCGTGAGTGTGGAGGGCAGCTTGTCAGCCATCCACTTTAAAGGAGTGCGCCTTTAAAGTGAAAATGCTACACCGTGGTGTTTGGGACTGGTTTCATCATGTTAGCTCTGGAGTAAATGCCATTAGAAAAATAAGACATGCATCCTAAACCAGCAGCCACATTGGCTGTTTGGTTAAGAGCAAATATCTTCAAAGACAGTCTCAACTCTACTTTATGTTTAATGCCAGTTGAGACATTTTCACATGCAATCAGCTCAGATACCTGGTGACTGTTAGCCCTGTTAAGTGTGTTGACATTTGTGCATCCTCATAGAGTTGCTGCCATGTTGGCTGTTCCCACTACTTTAAAACATTTTAACTGGTGGGTTTTCTTCCCTTTTTCCTTCCCAGTATTTCTTCCCCTACACTTTGATCAAGTTTGACATTGAGAAGGAGGAACCTGTCAGGGACTCCCAGGGTCTGTGCATCAAAGCAGCCATAGGTGAGTCTGTAAGCAGACCTCTGTTTCCCTTTAAAGGAGTTTTAGTTTGATAGAAATGAAATTAAAAAGGAGTTTTGATTTGTTTTGTTTCCCGATGTCTCTGCCAGGTGAGACGGGACTCTTAGTGGGAAGGGTAACAAAGAGGTCCCCCTTTGTTGGCTATGCTGGTAACAAGCAGCAGACAGAGAAGAAGCGGCTTCGAGATGTCCTGAAAAAGGGCGACCTGTATTTCAACTCCGGCGATTTGCTTTGGTTCGACAAAGACAACTTTGTGTACTTTCAGGATCGAGTCGGCGACACTTTCAGGCAAGTTGTGGCTCATTTTTGTGTTGACCTGTCGTTTTGTTTTTGTGGTTCTACCCAGACGATCTAGTCTGGACTGAATCACCGTTTGGTCTGGTTTAGTTTTCAGACATTAAAAGTATAAAAATATGCAATTAACAGCTGGTTAGAATGGTGTGTGTGAGTATGGCTTTTTTCCTTTTGTGCGGGTGTTTACTTGCAGATCAGGTTCAAACTGTTTCGTGTGTCATATAAATTTCTTAGACTGCTGCAGAAATTGTTCAGTGGGGTCTTTTCCTCTTGTTTGTTGCAGGTGGAAAGGAGAGAACGTTGCCACATCGGAGGTTGGAGACATTCTCACAATGGTTCACTGCATATTAGAGGCGAATGTTTACGGTGTGGAAGTTGAAGGTAAACGCATTCAGGTCATAAATATTACAACTTTACAGAGCTGTCTGTACTTTGCATTTAATATTTCTCTCCTTTTTCAATCAAGGTCACGAGGGGCGGGTCGGCATGGCAGCTCTCACTTTGGAAGAAGGACAAAAGTTTGACTGCTCAGCCACCTACACGCAGGTCGTCAACTACCTCCCAGCTTATGCAAGACCCAGATTCATCAGAATTCAGGTAATAAATGTAAATAAATAATACATGCACGTCCAGACCAGACGGGGCTGCTGTGGCTTAAAGATATTGTTTTAATTCGTGGTCTGATTCTCCTGTGCTTACGGAGTTCATCCTTTCCACTTTTAATTAATGCATGCTCAAAGGCTAAACGTGCTAAATGCTTGGTGTCTGAAATCCAGATGTCTGAAGCTGTGCGTGGATCCGAGTCTGAGCCTGAGTTTTTACTGTGTAAGATCACCACAACTGGAGATCAGAAATCAGATGTGTCATTAGGTCCCAAGAAATCCCAAGAAAGTGCAGTACAGGACCGTTATACAGCCACTTTAATTATTAAATATTTGCATTTACGTTCCAAGGAAATTACTCTAATATACATTCACCATCGCTAGTACTGGGCTGGACCCCCTTTTACCCCCAGAATTGCCTTAATTCTTTGTGGCATAGATTCAGCAAGTTGCAGACACTTTGCTCCATATTGACATGACAGCATCACACAGCTGCTGCAGATTTGTGAGGTGTACATTAATGATGTGTGGAGGCCATTTGAGTACAGTGAACTCACTGTCATGTTCAAGAAACCAACTGAGATCATATGAGCTTCATGGCATGGTGTGTTATCCTGTTAGAAGAAGCCATCAGAAGATGCGTACACTGTGGTCATACAGGGATGGACATTTGAAACAATGCTCACATAGGCTGTGGTGTTTAAACGATGCTCAGTTGACACTAAGGGTCCCAAAGTGAGCCAAGAAAATATCCCCCACACTATTACACCAAAACCATCCTTAACTGTTGATCCAAGGCATGATGAATCAATGCTTTCATGCTGTTTCCACCAAATTGTGACCCTACGAGCAGAATTTGAGACTCGTCAGACCAGAAGATGTTCTTCCAGTCTTCTAAGTGAACTTTGATGTGTCACAGTGAATTGTAGCTTCAGTTTCCTGTTTTTGACTGATAGAAGCATGTTCTTATCTCATCAAGATGTGCTGACGATCCCTGCATATCACTCTCTTTTGAGTTAATGTTGCTGTCCTCTAATAATAACTGTTTAATATTGCGTTGCAGTGTGTAGCTGACACTGATCTGATTGATACCATTGTTATTGGCAGTTTATCTTAACTATATTTTGGTTTTCTTTGCTTTTTGTTTATAAACTAAAGCTTGACACGAGTGTTAAAAACATCTTCCAAACTGTGTTTTGCAGCCCTGCCTGGAGATGACGGGAACCTTCAAGATGAAGAAAGTAAAGTTGGTGGAGGAGGGATTCAACCCAGCTCACATCAAAGATCCTCTATACTTCCTGGATCCTGAAGAAAAGACTTACGTGCCCTTGACTGAGGAAATCTACAGAGCAATCGTCTCGAAGGAAGTCAAACTCTGACACAGAAACTAAAGTAGTCACCACTGAGCCACTTTGTTTGCAAAAAACAATAATGGATCTTAACAGACACTAATCTCAGGGACTGACTCTGAAATGTCACGTCGCGTTTGAAGAGATGGTTTTCATCATTAGCACAGCTACCTTTACCTCTTACTCTCTGTATCTAATGTCACTGTATGTGCCACTCACTGTATTCTTTATTCTTTGGACAGATAAACTATAACATGCACATTTTACTGTAATGGCCTTTGTTTTTACATTGGACTGAAGCTCTTTTAATCCGGTCCGGTCAGATATCACAGAGTCTGACCTTTCAACATCTACCGTATCTCTTATGTAGGGACTTGTTGACCTAAATGGACTTTTGTACAGATGTAAAGCCACACACTGCTTTATCTGTTTGTGTACTGATGACACATACTGTGAACTGACAGCTTTATTGTGTAACACTTCCCTGAAGTGCTGAAGTATTAATGTAGCAGCTGCCATTATGCCCTTATAAGAGGAACCTCCAGGCTTGTGGGGTGACTAACCTGCACAATCTTTGACATAAATCAGACAAACTCTGTCACATGCTCAGTTGTGTTTACAAAAAAAAAAAAAAAAAACTTGACAAACAGGCAGATATCAGTGAACTCTGATAAGATATTTCTAAATGTCACCTGACACTGAACTTTGTCTTAAATGACTCCCCTTTTGAAGTACTAGAGTATGGATTTTTAAATGACGCAATTCTAAGAAAGTCAGTGAACTTTTCCCACCCCCATACTCCATGCTGACAAACTTGATTGGGGGGCACGATATAAAAGCACCACATTTACTGATTATGATGGATCCAGAAAGCTGATTGAATGAGGAAGGCAATAGTTTCACAACCTTTTACTCCATCTTGACTGCTTAAACCGCTGCAGAAAAAACCTGCCATCTCCACAGCTCCATCACTCAGGCCTTCAGAGTAATATTCAGTTGAAGTTTAATTTATATAGAGCCAAATCACAACAGTTGACTCAAGGCGCTCCATTACTGTAAGGTAAAGACCTTACAATAATACAGGGAAAACCACAACAATCAAACGTCCCCCTGTGAGCAAGCTCTTTGGTGACAGTGGGAAGGAAAAACTCCCTTTTAACAGGAAGAAACCTCTGGCAGAACCTGGCTCAAGTAGGCGCAGCCCTCTGCGACAACCAGTTGGGTGTGGAGGGAGGAAGGTGGGACAAAAGACACACTGTGGAAGAGATTATTAACAACCAATCATTAAATGCAGAGAGGTGTATAAAAATATAGTGAGGGAAAAGAAGGTGAACGAACACTCAGTGCATCATGGGTAGCCTCGAGCAGCCTAGGCCTATTGCAGTGTAACTAAGACAGGATTCTGGGTCACCTGATCTAGCCCTAACTATCTATTTTATCACAAAGTAAAGTTTAATCTAATCTTAAAAGTAGAGATAGTGTCTGTCTCATCAATCCAAACTGGGAGCTGGTTCCACAGAAGAGGAGCCTGGAAACTGAAGGCTCTACTTCTTTTCTACTTTTAAATATCCTAAGAACCACAAGTAAGGCCGCAGTCTGACTGAACTGCTCTAGTGTGGTGGTATGGTATTATGAGGTCTTTAAGATAAGATGGTGCCTGATTATTCAAGACCTTGTATGTGAAGAGAAGGATTATGAATTCAATTTGACAACCTACTTTGAGTTTACCAAACAGCATTCAAACTCACTGCACAAAGATTCTCAATCTGATGAGTCAAATTCCAAAAATACTCTGATCAACAGCACTTGTCATTGGATTCCTGATAAAACCCTCACAATGCAATTAGGCGGTGGCGGGATCGTGCTATAAGTGTACATAATTGAGAAAAGGATAAATATAGCCAAATACAGAAGTGTCCTTGAAGAAAACCTAGGCTGGGGAAGACGGTAGATAACAGATGCTTCCTGTCAAATCGGAGATGAGAAGTTCCTCAAATCCAGGAGTCCAAAGGCTGCAGATGCACTCAGTGTTAATGGCTGCTTAAAGGATTTCTATAAATCATTTAGTAAACATGCAAACATTTCTAGAAACATGTTTTAACTTGGCTTCTTATTTTTTTTTTTCCCCCTGATATGCAAAAATAGAGTACAGGGAATTACGACTGCCGTGTGTGAACAGTAATCCACCCCAACTTCTCACTAATTTACAGATGAGACATTTTAGCAGGCAGCTGTAGAAAATTCAAAACTGAGCAATACATTATTTCAAAAACAGCCGCCAACTCCTAAACCCTCGCAGGAATCATCTCGGATCCATTTGGCAGAAAACAAACTGGTGTGGCTGTGTCGATATCTAAAAAAAAACGTGGGAAACAACACAACACTGGAATCCGGGCAGCGTTTACTTTATAAATGAATTTATTTAGTAATACAGTGGTATACTTAGAAATGTGTTGCAAAGGAAAACAAATGAAAGTCAAATCAAAATAAATAAAAAGAATGTCAGCCACACGGGAAAATAAAACTAGTGTCGGGTTGAAGCAGTGTTGTCATATCAAAAGAAAAATAGTACTGATGTGCCATAATAAATTGTCTTAGTACAAAAATACATTTCAGGGCACACAATACAGCATCCAGTATCACAAAGAAAGGAAGGGACCACTCTTCACAGCAGCCCCCCTCAAATACGTCTTTTAAAATCATTTAAACCAAGCACTTCTCTATTTTGTAAATAAGAATAAAAAGTTTTCTGACAGTTAAAAATGCCTTAAGTAGTGTGTATGTTTGTAATGTGTGTACGTGTGTGTATACGTTGGTAGAAAAGTCGGACTTATTACTGCTTATGTCAGTTCCAAGGCTCAGGGGTATAACCAGAATACAAACATAACCAATGTAACCGCTTTCTCTTTTTTAAACAAACGTTTTCTCTTTTATACAAAATAACAAAGATGTACAAAAGTTCATTTACAGAGAACCAAGGCCATATGCTAGCATTATGTACAGCCACAATTTAAACATCTTCTAGCTTGTTGGGTTTTTTTTTCGTATTTCCTCAGACTTCATATGCATAGCAGTAAAAGAAAGCATACCTTTTTCATCAGCCTCAATTATTCTCGTGTGCTAAATCCGAGTTCACCGTTTTAGGAGAAAATGCAGAGACGACGACGACGACAATTTCTTTTTCTTCTTCTTCTGCTTCTTCCGTAGTGATCGCTACAACTGAAGGAACCGATGTTTTAAAGTTTCACTGAAAAGTTAATATGCAGATAAGGCATCACTGCTTGCAGTGTATGATGGGATTTCTCATGTGTCGAACTTAGTAGTAGCAGGCTTCTGGACCTGAGTCATAGCACATGCATAGATCTCTAGACAGCAGGAGTTTGTAAAATCAAGTCAGTATATTTATCTACGGTAAAACATTTCTACAAAAAACATGTTTGAAACAGAGAACCCCGCTGGATGAGCGGGTGTCTGATACTAATACTTAACCTTCATTCTTCATTACTGTTGTTTTTTTTTTTTTTTTTAAATCTCAATGATGCCTATGTCTTCATGAGTCACGCTGAGCAATTTCTCA
>VVHJ01033016.1:56240-68740 GCA_015107715.1 Tylochromis polylepis | reverse complement strand
CATTTTAAAACATTTAATTTAATATGGAGATTTAATTTAATTTCTAGTTAAATTAAAGATTCTTTATGCTATTAGTCAAAAGTAGCAAATGTCATACTAAATGTGAGAAATGCTTTTGTGATTAAGGTGAAGTGAAACTTCCTGTTGTGCTGGCGTGCAAACACAAAACCAGTCACTCTTTCTGTGCCTCGATGATTGATCTAATCTTTGTATCTTCCAGTCACTGAAAGACCAGTACAGAGAACGGCAGGTGACTCACAAGTGCAGCTAAAAAGAGCTGCTCAGCATTTTATTTTTTAACAACGTAAATTCTTGTGATAAGATGCTTTTAAAGCATGTGAATAAACTTTAACAGCTCTGTACTAAATAACACCAGTAAAACAATTTTTTAAAACTCTTACACGTGCACAACATCATCACAATTTTTTCCACTCTAACATTTGGCACTGAACACCAAAGCCACAAATGACACAACAGCTGACCTAATTACCGCCGACCTTTTCCATTGGCAGTTATTTAGGTTTTTAAATGTCCTTTATGTTCGTAACATAATCAAGACGCCACAAATCGAGTGCAGCCAGTGGGGCAAGTACTCAACTTTGTGGGAAGGGTTGAAAAAGCAACTGTGAGACAACAGCGTAGCTGCCGCTAGACAAACTAAAACCCAATCCAGCAGAAAAAACTAAAGGTATCACTGCTATAATGAACACGTCATTAAATGCTGAAATATATTTTTCCTGTGTAAGCCAGACCCTCTGGTAATATATACCAGAGACACATCGTTTCTGACATAATGAAATCTCACATTAATACTTAACATAATTAACAATCGGAGTTTGCCTTTCATTGCAGCACTACCATGTGTCTACTCTCCCTGCGTATGCTGTAACAGCTTGCTTGGTATACATGTGAAAGAAGAAAAAAAAAAAAATCAAAGGCCACTTTAAACACTACAGCACTGTGGGGCTCATATAGTCATGAACCTGAGATTACAGCTGAATCATCCACATATTAAATACGCCTGGTGTTTTTGATATCATCGCCAGTATGATGATTACTAAAATGTGCATTCAAAGTGGTAAAAAAGTTGTTGTTGTTTTTTTTAAATACACAAATGTTAATAATCAACAATTTTTTTTTGGTAAAAATGACACATTACAGGTTAGATTTTTGTAAACCCTCTCATCCCGCAGAAATGCAAAAATAATCCCCGCCTTTATCAACATACTGCATTTAAATTGTCGACGGATAAATGTGTAACAGGTCACGTTAATTTATTCATAATATAAATACCATAAGATAACTTCCTTTACTTTGGCAATAAGTAAGTGTAGTGTGGTATATGTAATTTCGAATGCTTTTCTTATCATACAAAAGAAACGTTTTTGCGGGGGTTTCAGTTGTAACAGCGTTTCTATGCTGTGGCAATAAGCTTAAAGATCCGAGTACTTTTCTCTCTACTGTGAATCTCGCCGTGCAAAAATGTATCAACAGTCCAAATGAAATTATTTAACCAGAAAGAGTCAAAAGCAAAACACCACTGCGCATAAACACAAACCAGCTCACCCACAAAGCCTAAAGCAACAACACAAGCTTCAAGTGTCCCCTTCATTTACTGTTTTCATTGAGCAACGCCTCAATGTCACACCAGAGAACGACCAGCCTCTTTTGACAACTGCACTAGCCTACATCATGATCAGGACCTGGGCCGTTAAAAGGAAGGGAGCATCAAGCTAGCCACCGTCACCAGATAACTCACCTGCAGCGTCTCAATCTGCTTTCGGATGCTGTTGTTAGACGGCATCTGGAGCGAGCCAACGTGAAAAAAAAAAGGTCAAATAACAGGAGACAAAGAATGTAGGGTTTGGGGAGGGACACATGCAAGTTATAAGCAAAAACAAAGACACAGAGCCTAAACAGATATGACAGGAGCAGATTAAACTCTTTACTCTTGTCAGTGTGACAGTATACAAACCAACATTAACCCAAAAGAAACATGATGAACTGTTCAACATACCACTGGCATGTTGAGTAAAGCAACAGTTCATTTGTATTTGATATATTTTGATTTTATTTATTGTGAAGAAAAGCAAAGTAAAAATAAGGTGTGCTGTGGTTTAGAAATCAGACACACAGAGAGGGAAAATACACAGAAAGGAAAATACGCAAGGCGAACACAAGGATGGAAATACAAAAGACAAAAACAAAAAGGAAAAATGCCACAGTATTTGTCCATTTCACCTATTAAGCCAATGAGCAGCAACACCCAATTCAGTTATTCTGGTTAAAATCCATGTTTAAAATTTTAACCATGTGGGGTTCACAATTTAAAACAGGGCTGCAAAACTATGGCATAACCTCTGAAAACAGTTATGTATATTTTTTTGTCATTCCATCATGCATTTACTACATGGAGACATATAAGTAAAGGTAAATAAATTGTATAATTATTCAACCAAGCAACATGAATTCTTGACTTTTTGCTTCAGCGTAGAGACAGAAAACTACCTCGCTAACCTGGTTGAATTCGACTTTTACTGAGTATTCAAATGATGCAATTTGTTAAGTGAAGCAGAGCCCTTACATTGACAACTCTCAAGAGCAGCCACAAGGTTACAAACATGACCCTGCAAATCACTAAAATCATCACTACAGTCAAACCATAACACAAACCCGCAAGATTATCTCAATCACAGAAAGACTATCAACGCTTGGGAAAATTACTGATTACAATTTTTCAAATAGAGGAAATGCAAAACAGTCACTCTAGTGAAAGAAAATGCCGGAACGAGATCACTGAAAAGACAGACGACCATTCAAAAGCACTGGAAAGCAGTAGAAAGTCACAAAGACGCAAAGTGTCATTTATCCACCGCAAGATCAAACAGTCTCCTCAAAGGGCAATCAATGCAGAATGGGAAAGACAGTCATTAAGTCAGGCAGTCAGTCAGTGATTTGGTCAATCTGCCTCTGGGTTGAATGGTCAGAAACGGGAGGAAAATAGGTTTGATCCCTTTGTAATTTGTTTACGAGGAGTGATTAACAGACCTGAGTGAAAACAGCACTTGAGTTAACATATTATGCATTGTGCATTACAGTTTACGTTTCATTAGAGGTTTACTTTAAATGTACAGCCTAAAAAAAGTGCTAGAGTCGCGTCTTTGAAATTAGCCGTAGATGCACAACCAAATATAATAATTTCTGCTTACACGTTTGCATTTTGTCCACGTTTGAGTATATATGGTCCATGCATTTAATATACATTAAATATAAGCTTTACTTTGCTTTACTTTTACATCATCAAATCAAGTGCTATTCCTGTCCAGATCTGGTTTATTGACAATGGAAGGGAAAGTACATTATGATACTGAGACAGAACCACAGAGCACACCCTTGACAACATAGACAACATCTTCGGTCAATATATCAGTATCAGGACACCAAGATTTCGTTTACTTTTGACAGAAATAACCTTTATATTAATTATTTTAAGGAAAAAAAAAAAATTGTATGGTACCTTGGTACCTTACACTACCATAAAAACACCAGAACATCATTTTCAGACTTGAACTGAATTAGTTATATGCTAAAAAAGTGTAGTGACTTTAAAATACCTTAATATAAATGTACTGTTGAATGCAACCTTTGTGAAATGATCTGGATTGTAAAGGAGGATGCTAACATTACCTTGAGGTGTGAGAGGCAATTTTGCAGGAAGATGTGCCAGTTGTTGAGAAAGAACTGCTTCTGACTGACACACAGCAAGCATGTCACCAGGGGATACAGAGCCTGGGGAGAAAGACGGTGTCAGGATCAAAATAAAGTGGTTTTCTCATGAGGTCTGAATTTTTTGTATGCGCTTCTGATCTGAAAACAAAAAGCCTTCCACACTACAGACAGACCAAAAGCAAAAACAGCATCACAAGCTGAGACCAAAAGATCCATTTATCGCAGTTAGCACAATACTAAAACTACTGGAAGCATCATCAACATAACGCATTACATTAGATTAGATGAATAAACAGAAAATCAAGGCACGTCTTGCCTTTAGAACAGCAAATATAACGGACAAAGGGGAGAGACTGTATTTATTTATTTTAAAACATAACATTATCTGGATGATAATGTCAGACTTGGTGGTCTGCGGGCAAAATAATGGTGTTGACAAAATAAAGGAAGAGTGAGAGACAAAAAGAAAAGGAAGTATTACAAATTTGAAGTAAACAGGGTCAGGGCTGAAGCGGAAGAGAGGAAAAGAATGGATGTCAGTGTTATTACCAAAGAGTGCTTCTTTCTAGAACTAAGGTCAAATGTTGTCTGGTAGAGCATCTCCACAAAGGTTTTTAAGCATGGCACGTTGACTTCATTTTTCACCGCCTGCAGGATGAACCGAACATTAGTTTGGATCTCTAACTGACAAAATGAGATTCAGACTCAGTGTTTACACAGAGACAATGTTTGGCTGGTTACTCACAGCAGCGACGGGGATGAGAATCTCGACAAAAAGGCCAGCAAGAGCGTGCTTTATGTCTTTATCCTTCACCTCCAGGAAATACTGGGCACATTCCTAGGAAGGATACCAAGGGCATGCATGTAAACAAGAATGCAGCGGATACAAACTTGCCAAATATCATGCGGACGTGTCATTACACTCCATTTACATGAGTTAAGTAGAAAATTTAAAATAAATAAATAAATAAATAAACAGCATTTAAAAAAAAAATAATAATAATCACAGGTCTGGACCCAAGCAAAATATATACATAGACCTAACCAGTGTGATAAGAAATGCAGTGGTCAGACAATATAATTGCCAACCCTGATCTGGGTCCTATGGAAACAGAGTAAAGGACATAAACCATAGCATGTTCCATTAACACAGTAGGAAATTATGATAATGGTAAGAGGGAACAGCAAGTGATTTTTTTCCCCAACCACTGTATAAAGATTAATGAAAAAGCTAGTGCTCCATTCACAGCTCCTAGCAAAGCCTGAAATACATTTACACTCAATTCTTGGCAGACCTCACCTTTGATCGTTACTCATTTAGCTTTATGAGCCAATGTTACTGAGAGCTGCTGAGTTTGAACAAAGGGGCAGCAGTTTAAAAAGAAAAAACCCCAAACATCTGGTACAATTCTGCAAACGCATGTAAGTTACACTTGCAGGGGCACTCTGCATAAATAGTATTATTTACCTGCATAAACTGAAACGAAGCCTCAAAATCCTCCACAGGATACATTTTAACCCGAAAGAACTTCATGCCCATGATGAGACTGATAATGCTTTGGACTACGTGAGGACTCTGCTCTTTTTGCCTGAGCTCCTTCAGTTCTGTGATGAACTTCTTCCTCACTGCCTGGAACCTGAGCACAGAGGCAGAGATATATTAGCACTTACAAAAACCCTCCTAACAAGTGTTTGTAGGTGTTAACGTAGTGATCTGTGTGACTAGTTTAAACAGACATTTTAACATTACTGCCCTTGCTAAGTTGGCAACAGAACTGCTAGGAACATTATTCATATTGTATTTATGTACAACGCCAGTTAAAGCCAGATGTTAGATCTGACATGTTACTCAACACAAGCTGCTGCAGACAGCAGCACTCCTCTCTTTCTCTCTTTGTGACAGGAAGTTGTGAACAAGAAAGGTGGAAAATAAGACATGACTAACCAACATGTTTCTGTGGTACTTTGATAAAAAAAAAAAAGATGAACAGTTGTATGTGAGCGGTGTCAGAGTAAGCTGGCATATAACCATACCACCAAAGCTATGCGTAACCATATTCTGCACAAACGCATGGACATTAAACTGCATGGAAAGATGGCTGCTGGTGCTAGCTAACAGCTCCACTGGGCAAACTACTCTCACAATGTATATAGGCAGCATTCTGCCTGGCAATGCACATTTAAAATAGAATTTAATTACTAAAGAATGTAATTAAATGGCTTTAATTGTTCTAGAATTCAGTTGCAATATTTGTACAAACAAATGTCGAACCTAATCTATTACACTACGCTTAATTCAGACCATTTTTTTGTGAGAGAAACCTAAAAAGCTGAAAACAATTTGGCCAGTCTTACGCTTTAAGTCACAGTTAAGCTTACTCACTTTGACTGTGTGAGAACCCCTATAACCTCAGCGTACAGGTCTGCAATGATGTGCACGTTGCCAGTGTTGGGTCCACAGTACCTGTAAATTAATAAAAGGATATGGCATCAAGTCAAACAACTGCTGAATTATTTAACATACATCAAATAACTATGCACACAACAACGGAAGCACTTAAAGTAACTGTTTACTTGAGATTGACTCAAGATGCTGAACAAGAGGTACTAGTGCCTTGTTTAAATGCAAATAATGAGCATTGAGCCAGTCTGTTCAAACAGACATAAATAAATGACTGACTCCCTACTGCAAAGCCAAAGAGGGTATATTCATCAGCACTTTTTAGTCTGCTCTTATTCATCTGTGTCACTTCTCTGTCTGGAGTTTGATGCTTACTTACCCCTCTTTGTGTTTAAAGTGCTTGAATGCCAGGTTTAGGACTTCGTGTACCAAAACATCTGGCACTGGATGAAGAGGAATCTGTGACGTAAACACGGAATCATTAGTCTTATTAGAAGCATTGATAGTTCTCATTTGCTACCATTCATTACTCTCCCCTCAGGAGCAAAGCCAAGGACAACTCTGCCCTGGTCTCTAGGGATTGGCTCTTAGTTCAGAATGCTGCTCGGTTCTCGACAGTCCACTTTAGAAACACACTCAGCTGGGAGTTGGTATGTTGCCACTGAATTTATTAACTTTGTGCTCCCTAGTGGGAAAGCCCTGAATAGCTACACTGTGGTTCACTTCTGTACCACAACATAAACAATACAAATATATAATAAATACTGTCATGTTAGTCTGCAAATCACTGATGAGTCGAATCAGGAAAAAAAAAAAGTACAGTAATTCAAACTGTCTCATAAATGATGACAGCAGCAGTTAATAGTGCGGACCTATTCCGTTCATTTCCCATTTGTTCCATATTCTTATTGTTGGACTCCACCCGAGCAGCTTTGCATGCTTCACAGTTTTATTTACATTACCAAGGGGCAGCCCCTAGTTCATCCTTAGTATGAAACAAGCCTTTCCCTTTAATGGCTCAGTCAGACTAGAGTAAAAATAGGATTGCAACCTCTTCGCGAACAGGGGGGAAAAAATGGTGGTTTTGTTGCCATCAGTAACCAATTGCAATTAATCAAGCGATTGCCCAGGCTGAGCGCGCAACCCCTTGGGCGAACACTTTGGATTGCAAGGTGATTGTACAAGTCCCTTGGTACGAGGCCACCTGTTTCCAAACAAGGGCGGTCTGACTCAGACTGATTGCAATCACTCCATAGATCTGCAAATAACTGCAGTCTAATTTATAAACACAGACAGACAAAATACTGCAATCAATCTGAGTCAATCTGAGCTGATCTTGTCTGGAATCCTTCTCTGCCTCTTTGCAACCAGATGGCTGCCAACTGGTTGCAAACTGGTTGTATTGTGGTTATAGTCTTATATGAAAGCCGAGGCTGCCAAGTGCTTACCTCATTTTGCAGTTAAACTGCCATCCTGCAGAAACTACTCCACCACATGTATAGGAATTCCTGAATTGCTACTTCAAACCTAAATTATGAGGTTTTCACTGAATACTGACTGTGAGTAGTTAATGTGAATTTCTGTGCATGTCATATGCAACAAATTGATGATTTTCACTGATTCATTCCAATTATTTGGCAATATTGTCGCAAAAAGATTGTTTGCAATTGCCAACTTGGCCACATTCAAATTGCATGCTGATAGCAGACTGACTCCATCTTATTGCCATTTTATCAAAACACGTTAGTCAAATAATAAAGTTCATCCTCATACTAGAGTGTTGCTGGGGCTTTAACCTCGTTAGAATTTTACTCTTCCATATGCACCTTGGAAGTTTGTGAAGTTTTGCCAGAAACCTCTCTTCTGTTTCTCATTGCGTTTTATCATAATATTGTTGTGTCGAAGACAGCAGCCGACTGACCCGGTTGCAGACCCGGTCCCCGTCTGCGAAGCAACCACTCGTCACAATAATTTTGGTCATGCAATGATCTCCAACCACTGTTTTTTCTAGCGTGACTTTACCATAAGCCAACTTTCTTCTGTTTTGCTGCCAATCTCAAATAAAGGGTTTGAAAAGCAGAGCCAGAGCCAAGAGTATAACTGTCTAAAACCAAGTGTTGTAGTACATAAGAAAAACCTGCTTATAAGGGTAGAAAATAAGGAAAAACATATCTGATCAACCAAACAACTGGTTGCAACAAGAAGGTGGACAAGTATACCAGCTATTTATGAACTAAAACTACACTTCATGAATCAATTACAGTGAGAAGTCTTTAACTGCACAGGAAATGCACATGTGATTTACAGAACATATATCCAAAGTAACAAAATAATCTATAATAACACATGCAGTAAAAATATACTGTATGATACAGTGTATTTCTGTAGCAGAAGTAATCACATTCTGAACCACTCACTAGTTACCAGGATAAGATCATGTCAGCATCAGGTCAAATAGGTGCACTGCACTTCTCCTTCCATATAGTAAACATTCATCAACCCAACTGGCAAATTCTTTTAATAGGCAGTGTAAATCATTAAAACACAGAATGTCAGGTAACTCACCTGTTTTAGAACTTCCACTGAAACTAAACAAAAAATGAAATCTATGGCTAAGTCCCGACGCTCCAGAAGGTAATCTTTGTCCCGGTGCTGTTCATCTCTGCAAAGCAGAAAATATAATAAGTCAACAAAGATAATCCTAAAGCAGACAAAAAAATAATATTTTTTTTTTGCCAATAATCTTTTTATTCAACAGAAGATGAATGAAAACTGATAATGATAAATATCTCACCCTTTAGACTTAGTACTCGAGCGAGGCCTGTACTCATAAGACTCGTCTTCAGTGCCACTCTGCCGCCGGTACCAGTCAAACAGTGTGCGCAATAGGGAGGGCAAACAGTGTTCTGCTATTGAGCTCATAGAGCTTATTAACTGGAAAACAACAACATGCTTGTTAAAACAGCTGGCTATTCCAACTACAAATACACAAAATCAGCATTTTCAGAATTCAAGACTTAAATCCTATACAAATTACAGTATGTGTGTAGGGAAGGCTGCCCCACATGCAGTACTTAGGGAGCATTTAGGGTGAGTACAGAACACTAGAACTAAATTTCAGGGCTTTATTTAGGTATGTCAGCATCATAAACTTTTAGTTATTTTCTGAAATAATGAACCTTTGAGCGTTTAAAGTGCAAGGGGAGAGTGTACGTGTCTAAGTCATAGTGCAGTGAGAGGAGACATGCAAAACACTCCAAGCATGGCTTTATTTAATGGAATATAAAATTACATCACTAAAACACAAAGTCTAATTTGACATATCTTTTGAAAATGTGTGACTGTATTTAAAAGCAAATTGAAAGGATTCCAAGAAGGCACACATGCTTCTGAGGTGTTTATGTCTAAGACCACAATAACTTGCAGATCGCAGCACTGTGATTGCATCAGTGATAATGTCAGCTGGTGCTTCTGCATTACCAGGTCAGTACGCGTTAACAATTTAAGAGTATATGCACATTTGTGTGTTTAAGGTTCAGCGCAGCATGATGAGGAGGGTGGCTGGATGACAAATGCCATGCAGGAGAGTTATGCAATTCCTCTCTCTGCCCTTATGGTGCCAGGCAGATACACGCCAGCACCCGATGCTGATTTACTGCTGAGGATGACACAGCGTTTCTACACTCTCACTTTGGCGCTCTCTATACCCATTTTCGCTCCCTCGCTCACAATGGGGACAGCTGGATCTATACCACCATATCCTCATTGGCTTTGTGTTGTGCTGAACAAAGCATTCTGTAGCAGGCGGGCCTATTGTATACAGTCCTGCACCAGCTACAGATGAGGGACAGACGAGCCACTGAATGAAGCATTGATTGGGTAGAGTTGGCATTTTAAACACAGTGTGCACACACACAGAGGTGTGACTGTTGTTGGTCCAAGTAGGAAATGAAACTGTCACACTCATAAATGAATGCATGATGTAATCTTTACTACGGCTGAACTGACCTGGTCAAACTGTGGGTCTTCTCCTCTCTGGAGGGATCGGGACAGGGGTTTCTCCTGTTAAAGTATTGGAGAGAAAGAGAGAGTACAGGAATTATTGTGTGACGAGCCCAGCAGGGATACTTTTGTTAACAGCATGATAGCGGACTGCTTAGCCCCACTATTCAGCTAATGAACCACACTAAAACTCTTGACAGCAAAGTTAAGACTTGAGGCTACAATATTAACCTCACTAACCTGGCAGCAACCTAATGTAAAAGACAGGAAATGTACAACAATGCCGTTGCTCATTTACAATAACATTTGCCTGGCAGTTAAAGACTTGGCAGTTGGTTGCAAAAGAGAAGAGGCTGTCTCAGCAGTATATTGCATCACGTGTTGTGCATTGAATTTCATTCCCTGTATTTCTTTACGTCAACTTTCACCCCCTGTGGACTCACCAGCGGTTCAGCCATCACCATCTCGATCTTCTTCTCAGCCAGCACAGCAAACTCAGCAAATAGACTCTTGATGACAAACTCCCCGGGCTTGAGCTCAGGGTCAATGGTGATGCTCGACATGGCGACGATGTTGTGTTTCTCCCACGAGAGGGGAGTCACCGAGGAGGGTGCACGGCGTCTACTCACGCTGCTGCTGACTGGTGCAGAAGCTGCAGAGATGCCAAAGGTTAGAGGTTAGGAAATAATACAGTGAGAGTCAAAGCAGCAGGGTCATGTTAAGAACAAAACTCTTGTAAAAAAAAGCAAGGTCACGCGCTCGTTCTAATCCAAACACAAGCTCAGACGTTTCCTAAAGAGGCAAAATGACTGAAGTGATGAGAGAGCAATTGCAGCCCCGACTAGAACAAACATACAATTTCCATTTGAATTGTGTCTGTTTTTATAAAGCTCATTTTCTAAACTCATACTGCACATAATGGGTTCAAATCACCTGAAAAAGCAAACATAGGGATAATCATAATTCCTATTAGAGCCATGTCATTAGTTATCGTAATCTACCTTTAAACGGGAAAAAAAAACCCTAAATATTTTGTTTTCTAAATCTAGAATATTACACACCAGCTCTTTCTGCTAAATTAGTCTGAAGTGACTATACCTTTTTTTATTCTTCATTAAATAAATAAATAATAAAGTGTATAATCTACTTTTCTATTTGTGGTAAAAAGTGAGCACACTGGCTACACACGACAACTTTAAGGAATACCCTATTTTACTTTCTTGCCAAGACGTTAGATAAGGCAGCTGATAGCACTCTCATATCTGTATGATAAACATGAAGCTGTATCAGCAAAAGATTAGCTAATGTTTTTACAATTACTAGGAAAGAGCTAGGTAGCCATCTCTTGGTTCATAAACCAGGACAAAAAAAAAAAAAGCTTTCTAGCTCATTTTATTTATACATGCTGAAATGACAAAATCATTGTATGGGTGGTTATTTGTCAGACTAGCTCTACCTTGAGTTGTTCAACAGAGGGACGCAAGCGGTTTCTGCTTTTTTGTGATAGGCTAAACCAAGTGAGTGGTATAAATTCTTCTCTTGTAGCACAACAAGTCCATAAGCAAATCTCCAAGATTAATCGAAGCTATGAATTTAAATTCACTTTATACACACACGGAAAATAAACTACAGAAAACAGCCTTCATGGCAAGTTACTATACAATACCAAGGTTTTTCAGCATTTCAGCAGAAATTTCTGACACACACACACACACACACTCTGAAATCAAATACTACTTTAACAGATTTTTTTTAAATAACTGGGATTCATTTTCTGAGACCTTAATTGTCATTTCCATATATCAAATTGACAAAAATAAGAGAAAAATGCACAGATTTCTGGTCACACAGACTTTTCAGCTTAGATCATTTATTATTGTGAGGCTAGTAACAATCTAAAAGCTCAGTCTGTGCTAGCAAAACCAGAGTATACCAAGTATATACTGATGTTTCATTGACACTGCTCCCATCTGCTTTCTAACTTTTATTACCACGCTAAAGCTTTAAGCTGTTAAAAAGCAGATTTTTTTTTAGCTCTATATTAAAAAACAAACAAACAAAAAAACAAACAAAAAAAACCCCAGTATATTCCAAGTATTTGCCACCACTGAGATTAAAATAGTTACAGCTAACACTGAAAATACAAAGCCAGTAATGATAGGTCATTTCTTATTTCTTATGCACACGTCTAGATAAGAGATTCTACAAGATTCATAATATGCATGACTGCACTCCAACTACTTGAAATTAAATTTATCCAAAATACAATCCAGGAAGAAAAAAAATGTGAGCAACTGATAAACTTTTGGTGAACCCTGGTGATTAGTTAAAAAAAAAAAAAAAAAAAGAAAAAAAAAAAAAAAAAAAA
>VVHJ01033016.1:32188-42750 GCA_015107715.1 Tylochromis polylepis | reverse complement strand
AAAAGGGAGAAAAAAAGAAAAAAAAAAAAGAAGGGGGGGGAAAAAAAAAAAAAAAAAAAAAACCACCCTGAGAAGTTTACCAGTGTAAACTGGCTGACCTACATGGAAAATAATATACACGTAAAGCTTTAGCTACTGCCATAGGCACAATATATGACCTACTACAGAGGCATGACACTGTCAGGAGAACTTGGGCTTTAAGAACAACTTCAAGACTTCTACTACAAACAGTTGCCTGGCTTCAATACTAGTCCTCCAGTATTGATTATCTGCAAATACTGAGTGTGAGCTAAACATTTTTTTCCTTCAATTTATTAATATTTGCAATAATTCAATAGTTATATAACATGTGATCAAAAAGTTCCCAGAACAGATCCGTTTAAAAAATAAACAAAAATGAATATCAAAAGCCTTACATGATTTAAATCAGTGCTGCTATTACTTTTGCACATCTCATGGTACATCAACTTCCATTTGTACTTCTGTAACAGGCAACTGATCTGGATGTGTCAATGTGGCGAATCTTCAACTTGATTTTCATTTTTCAGAAGTGGATGATGAAGCTACAGCGAAGCAAATCAGGAGAGTGGTCCAGGTGGTGAACGAATATTGAGCTGATGTGGCCAAAGATTTTTAATCGCTTCAGAGCAGACATGATAGCAGCTGGTACGCGCCACCTTTTACATCATTTAAACTTAATGCACCATAAAACTCCAGGCCGTCTCATCCTATGGAATGACTTCGAGGTGCACAATGCGATGGATGTTATACAATGTCAAACTTCCAGACTGGAAGCGGCTGGAGATGTTGACCTCGAATAAGAGCTGGCCAAAACTTAAATCAAGTAAGACCTTTGACTTTTATGGACCTGTCCACAGAGACTTTTGATCACACCTTGCCTACAGTAAAACAACTCAGCACTATTGAACACACATAACCTGCATCGCAGCTTTCCTTTCATGGTTTCTGAAAATGCTTAAGATCACAAAAGCCCCAGCCAGAAACAACAAGTATGCTTTTATCATCCAGCAAGATGTCAGATTGCTAGATCGAATGGTGACAAGACACCCAGACAAATCATGATAGTGGGCTTTCTATGGAAAGGCATGTCATGCCTGGGTAAATGTAAGAATTCACAGCTAAAAGAGACTCAATAAATAAAACAGCCTTTTTTCAACAATCCACAATGGTGTAAATAAGTAGTAGCATCTTAAAAAAGGAAAGAAAAAAAACATGGAATAAAGTATATGACACAGATTTCTTGATGCTGAGCTAAACCACCTGGGTCAGACAGAAATCCACAATCCACTAATCCACAAACACTAAATAAAAGGGGTTAACAAAAAAAAAATAAATAAAAGGTTCTATTGACAGTAAACACATCAAGCGGACAGAGTAACCTTCAACACTTTTCTTTGCAAACGGCTCCTATCATTTTAACTGGCTTAGTCGTGAAAGACAAATAATTTTGTTGCTGTATTTTAAGCTTTTGACAGCTGGGTTAATGGCAGCAGTGAATGTGAATAATGCATTAAGAATGCAGGCCATGACAACATGAAAACCAAAACAGTTTTCTAAATTCGGCTTGAAATTTACAGTGTATGCAGTTCTTAAATATAGGTCTGTGTGGGCACATCACAGCAAGCATTACCTTTCTAAGCTAAAGGTGGTTTGGTAGTATCATTTGTACTGTATTCATGAATTGTTTAAATAGCAGTCTGACAGACTACAGTCCAGCCTAAACTTGGCTTTCTTATGCTACTGCAATGTGCTGTCACATTACACAGTTAAGAGGGCTCCACCAACACTACCTCAGTTCTGTCTAGCTGCTACTGTTTAATACTGGTGTGAGATCACATTTTCACAATGGAGTTGGCCAACTAGGCGAAAAACCCATAATGCACATAATGACATCACTACTCCAATTGCAAATTCAGTTTGACATTCAATGACCTGGTGCAAACAGAGGTCACACCTTTTTCTGACTTCACTTTCAGTGGTTTTCTGGCTCACAATGAGTGAGTGACTAGCCATCAGGAAGATAGTCTTGCACATAGTAAATTAAAACTACTACTACTTATACTTTACTGGTATTTCTAAACACATTTTAAAGAAAAGAATTGATTACACATATGAGTAAATAAAACCCTAATTTTAAAAAATTGCTAAAAATAATTTTATGACAAAGATTTTCCTTTGACTAAAAGCTTAGATGGGTGCCAAAAATTCCTCTACGTAGGAAAAATCTTCCACTCTGTTAAAACAAAGTGAACTGACTGCTATGAATCATACATTATTAAGAATCCTGTGTAGATAAACTAACTCAGTATATATACTATATGGTGTAACACATCCAGGACAGGCATCTAAAGCAATTAAATCTGTTTTCTACACATTTAAAATTTCAGTGTAATCCAACAGAGACTATACATTGCACCATTTGGATTTATTTATTTATTGCACAATTTCAGAAAAATGTGTCTTACCACTGTTTGCACTTTAAACATTTCATCATTATTTGAATGAATTTGAATTGAATTTAATAGGCTATGCCCAGTGAATTAAAAAAAAAGAATCCGAATAAGGAATAACGCTTTTATCGCAATGTCAATTTTTTGCATACCTACAGTGGTATTTTGTATATTGTATATGTTCAGATTGAAATCACAATGGAAATACAATTCATTTGTCAGCACACATGCCCCTATGCCACACTCTCAACTGTGCATGGATTGAGAATGGAGACAACAGCATTTTACCACCCTCCACAGTGAACAGAAAACAGAGATAACCCAGTCTTATTTATTTATTTTTTTTTTCATACATGGTGTATGTAAGCATGTGTGCATAAAGCAGGTAGGTACAAAGCCAGTTTTTGGTAACATGTTAACAGAGATTACCCAAAATTGTAATCTATAGGAAGCACATAAAAAAGCAATGTAAAATATGAATTGTGTATTTGGGTCAGTTGTACCTTTAAGGCGGGTATGGTTACTGCGGGCATGTCTGGAGGAGCCTATCCCAGCATCTACCTTTGTAACCGGATCTACCTGATCTTCTTCAATGGTCTGTCCCATGGTTAGCAGGCCCAGTCTTTTCACCCGGAGAAGCCGTGGGCCTGGCTCCCTAGGTTCAGTTCCCCCATGTTCAGCAGATCCCTCACCTGAGATCACAGCTGGAACCAGGCTCTTCAAAAAATCCATGTTCGATGAGACTTTAGGTCTTTTACTCTGGTACATAGTCCAGTAGCCTGTGCCACACCATTCTGACACAAATTACCTGCCTGGTTCATGTGCCCCATTTACAGAGGAGTAGATGTAGTCTCTATAGCGAGCTGCAACCTACATGTAGCAGTCAGACGTGCACTCATTGTCAAGTTCTTAAGCTGTGGGCCCTTACAGACCAGAACAGAAACTCTCTGTCAGGCTCTCTAAAGCTATGTAGAGAACTCCAACTGTAGCTAGTTAACCTGACAGAGTGAGAAACTTTCTACACTGCACATTACCTGTCTGTTGACAGTGTAAAGAGAAAGCAAAAAAAACATGGATCTTTTCATGGGCTGTGATGTAATTGTGAGTAGGCAGGGCTATACTTGAGTGCCAGGCACTATCTGGGGTGGGACTAGAACATGTTCCACAGGAGATAACACAAGCTTGGGCCTCTAGCCAATCACAACAGGGACTACACCAGCCACACCCTGCTGGCCTGTGTTACTCACAGGAGAAACATCACGAGAGGAGGAAGAAGATTGACAGGGACTAAAACAAGTAAGGAAGCGCCATAGAGCTGGCTTCACTTGCCTGCCTGCGTTTACTGATAGCTCTTATCAAAGTCGAAATAGTGTCACTTGTTAACATTCATGCACAAGCATAAATGCTCATTTGCCTTCTTGCTAACTTGCTTAAACAACAAGAGCACCCCTCCCCTTGCTTTCACTTCTGTTCAGCTGTGCTGGTGTCTGTGAAACAGGGCGATGACAGACTGCTGTGCTCTGCTTGGCTGCACAGTTTGTACCTGCAGTGAACTCAAACCCTTCCAAATATCCCTTGCTGCAGAGTAAGGCTGTCTTATGCTGTGCTGACTCTCAAAAGCTCATTGCCTAAAGAAATCATCAATTTACAAATACAGTGAGTGCTCTACAGCAAGAGAGAGCTGGAAGCATTCACAAACATCAGTGATGGCCACAGCACTAATGTGCAAAAATATTAAGACACTTAAGATGAACATTATATGCCGTTTCATCAATTACTAAGCACCATGATAAAGGGACTGTTCTAATGGAAGACTCCAATAAGCATTTTAATATTAATAATGAATTAAGCAACTCCAATATAAAGAGGTTTATTGTACTAAAGCACTCAACAGGATTTAAAACCTTGCTTTACATCTTTAAAAGCTCATTAATCCATCTTCCTAACAACTTATCCAATTCAGGGTTGTGGGGGGCTGGAGCCTATCACAGCTGTCAGGGCGAGAAGCAGGGTACACCTGCAACGTTGCTGGTGCATCACAGGGTTAACACAGAGAGACAGACAACCATCCACACTCACATTCACACCTAACATGCAGGTCTTTGGGCTCTGTAAGGAAATTAAAGGATGCTGAGAGAAACCACATAGGCACAGGGAGAATATGCAAAGTCTCCCCGTTTTTTGGGCCTGACACCCACACATGGACGAGTTTTGGGGTTCTCCACCTCATGTAAAACTTTAGTCCATTATTTTCCAGAAAGTCAAACGAGGTATGTTAGAGCCCTGTACAATACAGAAGAGAGAGCTATTCCAAGCTGAGACCAAAACCAAGTTTTTGCTATATTAGCCCACATTGACAACATTATGCTGTTATGAAACATGAATGGCAACCCTATTCAAAAATTAACTGTGTCCTTTAAAGATTATTCTTTGTTAGGCTAATGATTATAAGGAAACACGTACTCTGTAAGACCAGTAAGTGTGGTTAGGAAGTGCTTACACCCTCTACTGCAGTGTGCGAAAATGTCAACAGCAAGATGATGTAATTGTTTTACTGTATAAACTATGTCAAAAGGCAGAGATAGGAAGTAAAAGTAAAAGACATCGTCCTCTTCCTGCTTCTCTCCTCTGTGCTTTCTGTAAATATAACTGAAAAGCAGTGCATGTAGGTATACATGCACGTACATATGCTTGAATGTGTTCTTGTATTGGCTGCACATGGTATAATAACAATAACAACTGATATACAAATAAGGTAGTCGGCTCTATATAGTAGGAATGTAAAAATTCCTACAACAGTGTAGTGGTAGGAAACACCAGACACACTAAAGGGCCTAATAGGGCCCATCAATATGACTATGTATTTACATTAAAGGGGAATATTTACAGGCATTTTTACATCTTATTATGCAATAGTTTCTCTGGTTTGGCCCACTTGTGATCACACTCTGCTGTATTTAGAACTTGATCTAAAATTAGAGATTTACAGTATGACTACTTAACAAGCAAGCAGGACTCTTGTTAAAGTGGGACTGTAGCTAACACTTATGCCGAACGCTACACTACCAAAACATTAATTAATTAATTTTTTAAAATCACTCCATTTCTCCACTGGCATCAACATTTTCATATATGAAAAGTCATAAAATTGAATTCATTTACTGTTAAATTTATCCAAGCGTAAACCTTCACAATCCAGAAAAAGCAACTGACACAAAATATTTTGTCCTCACTTAAAAGAACACCAGCAATTTAAGTGTTAGTTCAGAAATTTCAAACCATTTTGCTTCCATTGGATATAAAGCGCAGCAGGCCTTTAAGTTGCCATTTCCACTAGAGACCACAGATGCCTGCTAAGGCACAGGAACTAATTTGTAGTTCTAGTGTACATAGTCCTTTGAGTATTCAAGAAATGATATAAGAGTACAGTAGCTGAATGTGTCAAAGTGTGCCCATCTGACCTCTCATGTTACTTGCCAAACTGGTTGTCTTGGTTATGGCAGGCTATAGTTCATTAGGTTGGTGAAATTTCCAAGAGGAATCATTTGAAATCTAGATACAAAACTTGACAAATTATTAAGTAAGCACAATAGAAAATGACTGTTTTAAAGTTGCAAAGATGGACGTTGTTTCAGGACTACTGCCAGGCAAAGATGCACAGAGAAGTTGCAGTAGAGCTGACTAAGAATCACTAAATTAGAAAGGGAGAAATGGATAAGGCAAAGATAGCCATCAACTAGGCCTGGGCACCACAATGGTCAGTGGAGGCAGCTGTGGTTAGCTGGGGCCAGGTCTGTGGTGCTGGTGAGTTAGAACAATACCCCTGCACAGGAGGCCCAGATCCCAATCAGCCCAGGAATGTGGAAGAGGAAACTCCGAGAACAATGTACAGAGTTCCTAGGCCATTCTGGGTCCCACCCATTTCTGCCTTGTTCTGCTTTCAAGCAGGAGAAAACAGGAAAACTATTGGGCCAGGGACCAGAAGTCAGGGTCTGTTCTGCAGTCAGCTGAGGGGGCTGTCAGCATTAAACCTACTAGAGTCACCGTGATTGCTTTGGGCATGCATGGGACTACTGCTCCACCTCTGGATGTGAGTAAACAGCTTGCATTCCAAGTCAAGTAAGGTGAACATCAAAACAATGTTACACTGCCCCCTAATGGTGCACACAGACACCACATCATCAAGCTATAATTCTGCCTTCTTATGCAAGGCTCTCAAGTGTAACCTGAAATTATTCAGCCATAAAATAGTGTTTTCAGAAAAGTGTCTAGAATATTGCTTGGGTGCAACTTCACATAAATGTCTTAATTTTGCTTACTAATGGCTTGCTCTCCCAAGTTACTCCCTATAAACTCTGGCTATTCAGATGATAATTCTGATTCTCTCAAGTAGGAAACCAATATAATTTATACGTTTGAAAATAAACATCAGTTTGTTTGGGTTTTTTTATATGTAATTTCTTATAGTGCTATTTGTTTTTACATTTACATAACTGAATCAAATATAATGTATGCCGTGGATCTATTTTTAATTTTCAGTTCAGGTTAAGCCTGTGTTTTTCATTGGTAAACACAAACAAGATACACAGTGTTGAACATTCGGACATTCGTACAGAGAGAGATCAAGCTGGTTCAGCCTAGTGCTGAATGGCTGTTGTAAGACAACCCACAGAGAGCCTGGCTGTCACTGCTGAAGAATGTGAGAATGTGACCTAACCAGACCCAGTGTCAAAATTAACCTCTTTTCTTTTTTGAGTCCAAGTGTGAGATGACACATATCTCCCAGAGACCAAAACAATATGCACAACCACATCTTTAAGCAGTTATGTGAAACGTGCCGGCATAACTCAACTTCACGACATTTACAGTTCATTGCTGAAATGATTATTTCAGCACTTATTTAAAACTTTTTTCCCCCCTGAAATATTAACACGTTAGCAGCTACTGAGAGTCATTTTCAGACCTAAGTGGCAGAATTTGCCAACACTGCCTCACACAAACAGTGGAACAGTGTTATGGAATCAGCCATAACACTGACATTCAACATATTTTAAACCATTCAAACAAAAAACAGAACAGTAGGTGGGCTTTGGTGTAACTGGAGATTTTTTAAACCTTTAATAAAATCAACTCATCAATTACTGTATTATGACGTTTGCTTTCTAAACATGTACTTTACATTTAGGCCTGAAGCACAACAGCTGTGTCTGATTTAAAAATGTCCTTTGGGTCAATACATTTAGACGATTTGACAGAAAAATACCTCCGTTACAGCTTCCACTAGAATAAAATCAACTTTAGACAGCTGTTTGGGTCATTGATTTGATGTTAGTACACAGAAATCCTTCCAGTTTGGTCATTTATTTCTTCATTTTTCTTTAAAGCTTAAAAGAGGAAGCTCCTGCGTCACTCTGACGAGTAGTATGAGTCAAAGCACTCTTACACCTTTGCAATTGTAAAATGACGCATCTATATGACACAATTACTTGAAACTGTTAGTCTAACTGTAAAGCCTGTGTGAGAGCAGATAAGAATAAAGTTTCAACTTAGGACTACAGTACGGACAAATACAGATGAAGTTAACCAAATCCAACAAGAAAGCAAATGCCAGCCAGAAAACACTAAATACCCTATTGTACTACTTTCAGAACTTTGCAAAACAAACACAGCAATTAATCCAACACCTTGCTCCATTCTCTCATTCCCACAGTATTTAGCTTGCATTTGCTGTAAAACCTAAACCACAGTACAATGTGGAGCACAACCCCCTTAACCCATGCACAGTACCTTAAGGCCATAGAGCAGGGGCTGGAACAGGAAACTGACAGGAGGGCCCACAAATTTGCTGCACAGGAATCTGAAATGGGGTGCACAGAAATCATCCCTTGAACAACTACAATGGAGAAAATTGATATGAAAACAGCATAAACCACCAGAGTGGAGAAAATGAGCTCTTTAATCTTAAAGTGAATCTGCTGTGCTCATTTCAAGCTTCATATTTTAATTCCTGGCCTACTCACTTTGAATGATTCCCAGTTACAAATAGTCCTTATTTATCTCATGCTGGGGCTTTGTACAGTCCCATATCTAAAAAGCCATTTCAGCGCCTCTTCCTTTTGATTGGCTGCCCCTCACAAACCAAAGGTTTGAACAACAGATGATTGAGCTGCTGTGTCTGGGATGACAGTATTAGACATGTTAGCTCATATAGAGTGTATTAGAATGCCAAGCATAAAAGGCAATAGGTCTGTGTTACCTCGCCTGACAGAAATCAGAGTAATTTCTTGGCATTTCTGATCATCTGTTGAAAAGACGACTATCACATCTGAGTAAGTGAAACCTTTATCAACAAAACTGTTTCAAAAAGAAGTCTAATTTTTACAGTGCTCCTGAGTTTCCTTTAGCTGCGGCTAAAAACCTCTTCAGACAGATTCCAAAGATTCCTCGATGCAGGAAAAACCCTGGCTGCTAGCTCGCAGAAAAAAGTTGTACATATGCTGACCTCCCTGTTTAAAACTCTAGCCATGTTTAATATGAGCACTAACATATCAACAGTATATTTAGGAAAGAACATTCATTAACATCGGTGTAGATGCACTTATTTCTGATAGTTGGAAAAACATTCACACATGTATAATTTCACTAGTACAATCTTAAAGCATGAAACCATACGTTTCAAAAATACTGACACTATGGTATAAAAATGTCTAAAAAAGGCATTTTCTCCCACCCCTCCCGCCCCTGATTCTGAGGAGCCAATCAGCAGGAAGCATTTGAGCCAATCATATTGTTGCGGTAATGCACGTGCACAGAAGAGCTTCATGACCATTTCAGATATGCGCTGACAGACATCTACTCATTTTAAGCCACGAAAATAGATAGGTATGTTTTGTTTTGTTTTGTTAAATGGTACATCTCTATACACTGAAATTAAAGTTATGAATCTCTTCACATTCACTTAGAGTAAAGCCTTGGAATATCCACCCAGGATCATTCAAGGTGGCTACCAAGCCGCAAGATTTACTTCTAGCAGGACTTTGACTGCATGTCTCCAGCAATGCAGAAAATTCTCTCCACTCCACATGAAGTGAGTCCCTGGATACTTGGATAATAATAAGTTTTGCTAGTTTCTTGAGAACATCAAGATTATGCCTCCAAATTCTTTTTACTTCAATTGGATATGCATTTGTGGAGTGATGACATGAAATATTCAGTCTGACCAAATTCTGAAACGTAAATAACCCTTCCAAAAATTCCTGGCCCCAGTTAATCCCTTTCAAAACTTGGCCAGAACCCACTTCTCACTGAATGTTCGTTTAAGTGACAAACCAAATCAATCACACAGAAGTAATTACATGTTTGAAATTGGATTATACCATTTTTTTTAAAAATCACTTTCTCCAACACATCCTGTATAATGATAACGCGTTAAAGACAGAGTGCTGCTGAACTGTCCAGTCATGGTCTCAAAGTGATGGGTCAGCCTACTGTTGGCTTCAGCCTGATTTGCTCTGTATTGGGACAGGATTAAAACCTCCTCCTGAGCAGAGAAATAATCTGAAGATTACCCACTACATCCAAGAGGCAGTTACATAAGCATTCAAAGCCTCCAAAACTGTACTTTCCTTCTATCACTGTAGCAGCTGAAAGGGCTTCCTTTTATAGTCAAGTAATCTCATATCCAGTCACACATTCATTATTGCTGTCTGGCTCAGAGGAGACACCAGCAGTCATTTTAAAGTAAAAATAAAAAGAAGGCTTGGTAAATATAATCAAATCTAATAGAATAGAATACTGAAAGTAAGTACCGAGACTGGGAACTTCAAACTATTATCAAACCGTAGTTCAACAAAGGAAGGAAGAACAAACCACTTAGTCACACAGCACCCAGACAGAGAAGCCAAGTTGTGAGAACTTCCACTCTTAACATTGCGGACGAACGGTGAGAACAAGTCAGCGGACATAGCAAGTCAAAGCCAAACAAAAACCAATGACAGCCCAAAAGTCACGTCACGGCGACATACCATTACCGACCTTTACCCACCCACCATAAACACGGCTTGGAAAAAAAAAAAAAAAAGAAGGACACAC
>VVHJ01033016.1:0-16265 GCA_015107715.1 Tylochromis polylepis | reverse complement strand
CTGCAGTATGTGGTGCTCCTTTTTTTTTTTTTTAATATAATAGAGTTCTCGAGATGGATTATTTACATCGATGTGTATTTTTAGTGTAACATGCATTAAACTGTATCCTGTAACATACCTAAGCTAGTTTTCTGCTGTTGTCAGGTGTGATTCGACTGAGAGGCTGAGGAACTCACTCGACTACCTGAGATCTGTCCTAAATGACAGCACCAGCTTTAAGCTCATTTATAGATATGCCTTTGATTTTGCTCGGGTGAGTGGAGGAGTCTTATTTTATTTTTTTTATTTTTTTTCTGCAAGATGCACAGCATTCAAAAACCAGGTTAAATTCATTTGAACAAATACAAAAATCCCAGTAAGAAACCGAAAACATTTTAATCTGGCTATGTGACTTGACTGTCTGTGTTGGACTTGTTGCATTGATTTGAGGAAGTCTTGGGTGTTCTGATTGTACAGGAAAAGGATCAGAGGAGTTTGGACTTGAACACAGCCAAATGTATGTTGGGGCTTCTTCTGGGAAAGACGTGGCCTCTGTTTCCTGTCTTTAATCAGTTTCTAGAGGTAAGCAGTGGTAGCATTTTGTTTGTTTGTTTGGGTTTTTTGTTTTGTTTTTAAAGAAAATCAGTCGCAGAAGTCTCGTGGAGTAGTTGCATACACCATCATTTGTTGCCCATTTTTACCTTGGAAAGAACTGTTGTACCTAAAGCTGTCACTCTAAACGACTTATTTGTTATTCCTCAGCAATCAAAGTACAAAGTCATCAACAAAGACCAATGGTGCAATGTTTTAGAGTTCAGCAGGACAATCAACCTGGACCTCAGCAACTATGATGAGGACGGTGCCTGTAAGTGAACACACATTTATGCACAGCTGAGTGTTACACAAATACGAATCTTGTAATTTACTCAAATTTATGCCTCATCTTTGTTTTGTTGTTTTTGTTGGCTTTTTGTTTTTTTTCATTAGGGCCTGTTTTGTTGGACGAGTTTGTGGAATGGTACAAAGAAAGACAGATGTCATAACTGCAGAGCAAAAATGGGAAAGTAATACAACTGTGACAACGACTCTGAGAATCAATAACCAATAAGTAAACAACACAAAAAAACAGTAAAGCAGTGACAGTGGGTGCTTCCTGGGAAAGGAGGGGTTCGGGCTGTGGGTGGGCTAGGGTGGGGTTGCTGGGTTTGCAGCCTGCATGCACGCTGCTCAGAGCGTGGAGGCAGGAGGGCTGCTGTGCTCCCTCCCGAAGTTGCATAGTGGGCAAGCTTGCAGCAATCCCCAGTGGCATTGCTCTCTCACTGTGACATGTCATATTGCTGTCTGTGTTAGGATAACGTGGTGTCATACATGGATGATGGAAGCAAAATGGTATTGTGTGGGAGAACCACTCCTCACCCCTTGTCTTCAGCACAGAGAAACTGACAGAAGTGACCATTCATGCATTGTGTCTGAGTCTTAAATAGGGTCACTTTGACCTGGGCACATTAAAGTATTATACATCTGTGCAATGAACTTGAACTTGAGCTTTTCTGGACAGATAGCACTTAATATTTTTTGTCATATTTTGAGTTTCATAGGAGTACTTCAAGAAGCACACTGTGTCAAATGGTTGATTGCAGGTTTCTATTCCATTGATTTGTGCCAGTTTTGTAGTTTTTTGTTGTTGTTTGTTTTTGCTTTTTTTTAAAAAAACAAAACAAAAACTTCTTTCCCCTCCAGTTTTGATCGCTTCAGCTTTTTTTTTCTTTTTTGCTCTAGCTATTCATTTGCTAGCCCCCTGCAAAGGCTTCAGACCTCATAACACCAAACAATTTAGCATTGCTGCTTACTAACTCTTATTACAGTACAGCGGTGAGCCACTAGTGCTCTGATCAGCATTTATTGGTCTGATGACTAATTTATGTATCTACGTTCTGTAGATAAGAGTATTACTGTGCCTCAAAACATGGAAGTCACTTTGTGTGTCCCACACACATACCAATAAACCCAAATGTACATACACGTGTGATAAGAGTACATACAGCACATGCACACACAGACACACTGAGTGGTCAGGGATTATTTCAGGATGAACTCAGACTGTTTTGGCTGTGTTATAAGTTGACATAGAGCTAGTTGGTGTCCATTTTGTCTTGATATGTGGCATCTGTTTGTCTTCCTTAGTCCACTGATAGTTTCAGGTCTCCTCTTACCAGTAGCATCTCTCCCAACACTGACGGTGTTAATGTAACTGCAGTGGAAGACCGGTGAACCTCTCAGGATGAGGTCCTTTAGGCTTGAGTAGTAAGGTACGTTTGATGAAAGTGTTGCTTTGTACCACCCATAGGATGTACTCAAAACAGTGGACACTGACAGTTTGGAACTTTGTGACGATGCTATGCTGTTCTTTTCCGCCTAGTATAATGTTCTTGTAACACATGTATAAATTTTTGTCTTTGGCTGTGATGTGATGCTGACTTGTCAGAAGATTTAATATTTGCATGCATGCTCCGACAGAGCCTTTTGTGAATGGATGAGATTTTTTGAAAACATTTTTCAAACTTTTTTGTTTTTGTTTTGTACAGGTTTTTGTGCAAGTGTTTTGTGCTTAATTTCATAAACACAATCATGTTCTTTGAATTCTGATGATAAACATGATTGTGTCTATTAAGACCTGGAACACACCTGTAACCTCATGGTGGAACAGGAGTTCCCTCCTGCATTTACCCTTTGTTACACATCCTTACACGTGCTGCAAAACTCTGGCAAACTGCAGGCAATGCAGACAGTAGCCTGTTGTGCTACTGTTGCACTACACTGTCATGACATACACAAACGCTTCCATAAAAATCCATTTCAGTTGAAAACGACACAGAAACCTTTGTCACTACAATGCATCAACCATCAGCATAAACTTTAAGACTAAAGTAGTTGTGGGATTGCTTACCAAATACTGTGTAGAGATCAGTGGTTTGGTCTTCTCCCTTGATAATGCAGGAGGATGAACAGCCTTGTCCCAACTGTATATATGTATGTAAACTATGTGTCTATATGTCTGTTTTCACTATAACCTATGTCTATACAAGTAAATAAAATGGTTTATTAACTTAATGGCTTATGTTCTGGCTTTTTAGTTGATAGTTTGCCCTTGTTTAACATTATAATGTCAAGTGTGTCACATTTAATCCATAAGATTTTGAGACCTCTACATCATCAGTGGGATTTTTTTTTTTTTTAACTTGTAAGTAAATAAATTACACAAATGTGGGATGTAGCAAATATACAACTAAAAATGTATATGTGCAAATTTTTATATATGTATATAATATATTTATTATTATTATTATTTGCTGGAATGTTCAATTAGAGTTACAACAAAAAATTCTGGAAATTATTTCATGATTTAGACTTTTAAAACTAAAAATCACTGAATTTAGGTTTTTATACACAAATTTGAGCCATCACACTGGATTTCTTTCAGAAGTCAGAAATTCAGCTCATGAATGCAAGTAAATAACTCATTTGGCATCTTTCTTTCTTTTTTTTAAGTCATTGCAGAAATAAGTCAAACATGAAAGATGAGCATGGTGCATTGATAAAGCTTGTGCACTTAGCTGCTCTGTGGCAGATCTAACCAATAAATGAATACAGCTTACATTTCATTCCAAAGTCACACACAATATACAATTCACAATATTTTTGACATTCACAGGATAACTTGAGCTCGAAGAATCATGCCTGCCATCTGGGTGGCTTTTTAAGTGTTTAGCGTGAATTGACTTGTCATTAAACATGAGTGATGTTTGAAGTGTTTAAATAGGTTGGTGGGTATTCTGGTGTAAGTGAAGAAGCGACAGGTTCCTCTGTGCTTTGTCTCTGTTGCTGATAGGATCTAGTTCCTTCCAAGCCTTGTTTCTTATTGTCCCGTGGAGCTCTCCATGTAAGCCCAACGGCCTCCTCTGGCGGTAGTGTTACAGGAATAGGAGGTGGGGCAACCTGTGGTGGTTTAATGTCATGGCTACTGTAGTGGGGAACATCATACAACAAATCTGTAGCTCTTCTCTCGTCTGGTGAAGCAGAGGAGAGATGTAATCGTGGCAGGGATTTGAGGTGTGGCTCAGACTTGCGATAATAAAGACTGGCGTCAGCTTGTGGACTGTGGTCATCAACTGTAGGTGATGCGTCCCCACTTAAATCCCCCGTGTCCCACATTTTTCTCTCTGATGACATGGCTTTTAGGGCACCGAGGCCTTTTCTTTCCTTCCTATCAGAGAGCAAAAGAGTGCTTGGATTCTCATATGTGGTGTTGGATGAGTTGTAAAGCCTGTGAAGAGCACCACCGGATGCAGAAGAAGTACTATTGGTACTAATGGATGAGAATTTATGTGTTGGCTTTACATCTGATTTCCAACTGTCTTGCTTTATTTTATCGTCACTTTTAATGCTGGAGGAGTACAGTTGGGGAAGTTCTGGTTTTGCAGGTGAAGCCTGCTGCGGAGATGTTGTATTCAGACCTGTCTTTAGTGCTGGCGTAGAGACTCTAGACAGATGATGACCAACACCAGTCCATCTTATCTCTGGAGGTACGTCTACATTTGCGTTGTGTTTCTGTTCAATCCTTCTCCTTACTTCATCCTCAAAGCTCATACTGGATACTCTCTTTGGAGCAAGTGATGCATTTCTGTCCTTTTCACTTTCCTGTGCAACATTTACCATTTGGCTCTTGCCACTGGGGGAGAAAGAATTATCAGGTAGCGATGAAGTTTTGATAATTGAACGCTTATAGGCTGGAAAGTCAATATATGTCATGGCTGGAGGAGCTCTGTTTTCTGCTATCTCATCTTCGCTGCTGCTGCTGCTGGAAGAGGAATCAGAGGGTTTCAGCGGTTTGTTTTCAGGGTTCACAGAAGAGGAGTCTGGCGGAGGTGATGAGGGCAGTTTGGATGGTTGATAACTCGGTGATGTGATTTCAAGGCGCTTTCTAAACCGGGAGAAACCAAGATTCATTGTGGCCCATTGTGACTGGAGCTTAGAGTTTATCTCTGGTTTTGTGCTGATGTTGTCTTTTCGTTTTCCCCTCAAATCATCTGTTATAACAACATACTTTTCTAATGTAATATTGGAATCCTTCTTTGAAATGTGAGGAAAGTTAAACAATGTAGAATTTGGAGACCCTAGGTTGCTACCCATTTTAACAGGTTGGTCTGTAGTCCGACCTTCACTCTCATCACTGCTGGAGGAGGACTTAGGTGAACGTGTCTTGATATCCAGACGCTTTTTGACATAGGGGGCGGTGCTGAGGCCCATTTCAGGCAATCTTGAATCTCGTTTAACTGCAACTGGGCAGTTTCTTAAATCTTCTATCCCCTCCTCATCTGAGCTGCTTGATGTGTAAACAGGATCATGACGTTTGGTTTGAGATTGTTGAAATGGGAACCCTGTTGAGCCCAAACCCTGCTTCTTTGTCTGGCCTCTTTTTTCATCTTCACTATCACTACTTGAAGATGACTCAGACGCTGATGATACTGATTTGACGTCTGCAGTATGATGAATATCAAGCCTTTGCGTTTCTGCATATTGTGTTTTGGTGTAAAGCAAATCAGTTTCTTGCCTTGGACTATATATATCTGATGGTTCCTGTTTCTTTATGTTTTTTGTTGTTTCCTCCTCACTGCTAGAGGATGTGTCAGAACCTACTGATGGTGCTTTGATATCTAGGCGGCGCTTAACATGAGGAATGTGTTGAAGATCAATGGTAGGCCACTTGGCATTTGGATCAGGACTCTTTGTTTGAGATTCTCTGAATGGGCGGGGTGCAATGCCCAACTTTCCTGGAATCTGCTGCACTTTGTGGCCTGTTTCATCTTCACTGTCACTACTAGAAGATGAACTAGAGGGTGATGAAGGTTCTTTGATATCTGAATCTTTCTTGACACTCCTGGGACGCTCAGGAGGAATGGCAGGCCTTCGTATTTCATCCTCTTGATTAAGTTTTTGAGATGACCTATTTGGAAGAATTGGAATATGTACAGCTCCTTGCTCCTGTTTCTTTGCTGTTTCCTCCTCACTGTCACTGCTAGAAGATGTGTCAGAACCTACTGATGGTGCTTTGATATCAAGGCGGCGCTTAACATGAGGAATGTGTTGAAGATCAATGGTAGGCCACTTGGCATTTGGATCAGGACTCTTTGTTTGAGATTCTCTGAATGGGCGGGGTGCAATGCCCAACTTTCCTGGAATCTGCTGCACTTTGTGGCCTGTTTCATCTTCACTCTCACTACTAGAAGATGAACTAGAGGCTGATGAAGGTTCTTTGATATCTGAATCTTTCGTGATGCTCCTAGAAGATGAATTTGACTCTGGTAATGGAGTGGTGATATGTGAATAGACATCACGCCACTTTGTCCATGGCTTTGGTGTGACTTTCACTGTGCTATCTTTATCAATTTCTAACTTAATTGTGTGCTGGTCTCGCTCCTTATCACTTTCACTGGAATTGGAGGAAAACGCGCGCTCTGGATTCACTGCAGGCTTGTTCTGCTTTCGAAAACCAGACTCTTGCTGGTCAGAGTATGCCTTGTAAAGTGTAGACTCATCCTCACTGATGTTTGAGCTGGAGCTGGACACAGAATCCCGCTTCTGTTTTTTTTTAGTGGTTGCCACATTAAGTTTTGACTTATTAGAAGAACCAATTACACTGCCTGACCTGGGAGATGGGCTTTGAACAGAATCACTAAATTCAAATAGTTCTTCATTCTCCTCTAAATAACCAGGGTCTGTTGGGTTTTTATTTGTGTGTGGTGACCATGGCTCAGAAGTAAATCCAAGTATTGAGAAATCAGTTTTCTGTTGAACAGGGTCCTCTGTCACCTTAGGAGCCTTGGGCATTGTGTGGTGCTCTTTGAATTCTTTTTCAGATAGTGAAGAATCTGAGCTTGAAGAAGATAGGCTTCTCTTTTCCTCTAGCTCAACAGGGTCTGGGATAGGTTCAAACTCCATATTGTGCCTATGTCCAGCACCAGTGTGATCTCTGCCATCATTTAGTCTATCCTCTGAAATGCTCTGATGTGAGCTGCTTTCACTTCCTGAATCTTCAGCAGTATGTTTAATATTCCGAGCCTCACTAGCTTCACATTCAATCACTACATCATTATTGATGCTTTCTTGATCGCCACTGGCTACAGTATCATAATACTGTACGTTGCCATCTTCTCTGTAGTCTACAGTGGTAAATGTGACTCTCCTTTCCCTGTGATGTCCTATCATTTCTGGTTCCTCTCCAGTGGAGAAGGCCTCATTGTCATATTGCGTTTGTTCTACAGAGACTGCGGAGTTAGTTTCGTGGGAGTTTTTCTTTTTGGTGACTCTTTTCCAAAGAACATCAACACACGGTCTTGCTAGGACTCCGAGGATAAAGGCAATCAGAAATGTGATGAAAATAGATAGACACACAGCCAGTGCCAAGTCAGACTGAGTAACTGCTGCAGCTCTTGGATTCCTCTCATTACCTCTGTTCGTGGGGCCTGCTTGGATGATGTGTTGGCTGGTTCCAGACAAACTTCTAGGTTTTCTTCCTGCGCCACCTATTTTATTGATTTGGAGGTTAAAAACAGACACAACCTGTTTTTCTTTAGACACACACACATACAGTCCCGTGTCCCTCTCTGTGATGTCACTGATGAGCAGACCACCCTCAGGCTGGTTCACAGACGCTTGACCACTGGGCGTCCACCACACTGAGTCTGAAAAAGATCACATTGACATGCAGCATAATCAGTTTACATCGCTATATATGCATTAAGCATTTTTGCATAATTTTAATGTGTTACCTTCTGCTGAACAGGACAGGAGTATCTCAGAGCCCCTATGGACTGTCACATCCTGATGGAGCTCTGGGATGCTAGCAGTACTGAGGCAGTTCAGGTCATCATCCTGCAGCTGGAGCAGATCTCTGCCTGAGAGGGTAGGTGGAGAAGCACACATGATGCTCCAGACGTGCAGGCCTCTGCTACTGTCAAAGGCTATCTGCCGTCGTAGACCGTGCATCCTGCAGTCACACTGCCACCTGTTTCCAAGCAGCCTAACGTCTGTTCCAATGTTATGCAGAGTGAGGTACATTAAAGGATGGAGGTTGGTCAACATGTTGAAGCTCAGATCTAGGACCTTTGAGGGCAATGTAATATTTATGATGAGTTTGACTGACAAAACAGTTTGCATCTTAGATATCGTCAATATCAGTTAATTAGAGGAGGCATCAGGGTATCAAGTCTTTGTTCTTATTTGTAAAAAGTTAGATTTTGATGGAGCAAATTGAACTGATATCTGAAAAACAATCACCTGTATTTATACAAAAAGCCCTAAAAATACAAAAAAAACAACAACCCAGTCTTACTTTGAGCTGAGGTAAATCCTGGAACATCTGTGGATGGAGACTTGTGATGAGGTTATGTTGTAAGTGTAACTCTTTCAGTTGCTGAAGGTGGCTAAGTTCTCCTGGTCGTAGAGTTGAGATCCTGTTGAAAGAGAGCTGCAGAACCTCCAAGGATTCAATACCCTCCAGTCCTGAATGACAGAAAATAAGAGTTGCAATTAGAGATAACCATCACTGGGTGGCTCCCATGGAGAGCAAGAAATGTATTCTGTATTCCAGGTTTTCAGTAATAATAACAAGTTTGTCTGGCTCTTGTCCTCTCAGTCAATTTGCTTGCAGGTCTGCCATATTAACAGGGCTGAGGTTATATAATATGAAACATAAGCCTCAATCAGTGTGCAGCTCATCAACGAAAAACAAAATCAAATTGTCTGTTTTGTTTTCACAGTGAATATTCTTACAATATGTCTAATTAGGGGCATTTTCTACTGGCTCCTCCTTTTCAGTGGAGACAATCTCCCTGAGACTGCTGGGCTGAAGAAAAGCACTGTGGATCTGTGCTTCATTAGAGAGGCACTGAAGGTTTAGTGATCTGAATACCAAGCAGAACAGGGTCTACGATTGTCAACAGAGCTCTTGCTAAGTATATAGGCTGTCTATACCTTCCATTAAAAGACTTATAGTGAATGGTTTCCTTTGAAACACTCACATGTTCAACCAAAGAGAAAGAGGAGAAACATGACAATGCCCAGGAAAAGTGGCATTGTGTGATTCACAACATTCCACAGTTTCGTTGTACATTAGACATTAAAGGGCTGTTCTGTTCTAGTCTATTTCCACCTTTCTTTGAGAAATGTCGATTAAAAACTGTGACAGGGTAAAGGCTGTGCAGTGGTACTACGTGCGGTGGTTTATTTCTGCCTGGAGCAAAGTACTAAAGATAAAGCATATCAGTGGGATGGTTTGTTTATATGAAAAGAACAGTGACTCACATGCATAAATCTCATAAATTTATGACACTATGGACTTTGAGGTAAACCCACCTGAACATAGCTGTGAGGTGGACCGATCTTTCCGGTGTGACTCATGGACACTTCTCAATGACATTCCATGAGGAAATTAAAGGTGTGCCTTTAAGGAGTGTGCAACTTCATCATTATATATTATTACCTAATATTCATGATAATAATAGCTCATGCACAGATTAAGTTATGGCCCAATTAACTAAGGTGAAAAAAATTGTCTCATAGCCATCTGGAAGTCACAACACTTCTAGATGTTTACAAGGTAATAAACAATGTGAAAGTCCCCAATAAAAAAAGAACACAAACTTTAATTAATTGTTGCTTTTTTGGGGGGGAAATTCTGGAGACTTACACTGAAGGTTGAATTTAATATGTCAGTTTTTCTACCACCTGTTTATGTTCCACTGAAGATAACAGACAGCCATAGTCATGTAACCAACCTCAAAATGTACTGGGTGTGGTTTATGAATATGTAATATTAGGTAATATTGTTATATCGCTGCAATTTGCAAGCCCAGTATGTGGGATGAGTTGCTACTCATATTGGCTGGGAATTGTGCTGATGTTAATGTCTAAGATTTTGTGATTGTAGTTTGCAAGATTATTAGACTCTGCAGTATGCGCAAGTTCAGCAGAATTGTAAAGTGCAGTAAGTATATTTACTAAAGCACTGTAACGAAGAACAGTTTTGAGGTAGTTTTACTTTGCTTGAGTGAATCTGGCTTCTCTTTATACTCAGATTTCATTACATTTTTGTGGGAAATGTTACAGTTGTGGTGGAGTGTTATAAACAAATGGTTGACACATTAAAGGAAAATCTTTAACCTTTGATCCTACAGTAAAGGGAAAAGTGGCTTCTTACTCTGGGAGAGGTGTTTTGCTTGCATGGTTTGAGTCCCCTTACTGGGAAGGTTTTCTGATGAGAGTGATCTCTTTCAGGATGATAATATCCACAACGAAATGTGCATTATGGACGCAAAATGAAATACAAATATTAAAGATTAAATAAGATCAATGGATCTTAACTAAACTAAAAACCAAACAATTCTGGAGCAACGTTGTTAGAAAGCATGAGCTGCTATCATCACTTGGACACCAAATGATATGATGGATTTAAAAGTAATGATTTTTCATCCTTCCAGTAGATACCTGTCGAATCAGTGCTACGCAGGTATATAGTTTTGTCCTTACTAAGAAGCTTTGTCTTGAGTTTTATCACAGCAGAAATTAGCTACAGACTTAAACTGCTGCTTATGTGAAACTGCTCGATCTAATCGTGCTAAATTGTGCTTTTTATCATTTGTTTCCAGTTCTTACTTACGGCAATTTAATTCTTTTCACCTCTGACGAGATGAAAGTTTGATGAGAATTCACCAGAAAACACAATTCTTCTATAAAAGATGAGTGCTAAGTTAAGCACCAAGCAACACTGAATGGTTGCGTATATAACGCTAAGTGATACTGAAATCTTTTAAAACACCTGCAGTCTCACCTGACGGTGAAATTACGTTTTAATTAATTACTTTTTTCAGGTTCTTAGTCACTGCTGACTGGTAGCAGGTTTTATCCGTGTGAAAATGTGTGTGTTTATGTGCTTTGACAGTGTTTTATTTATTAGTATATAACTATATAACACTGACTCACCCTCTGGGAGTCGCTGTAGCTGATTCATCTCAACAGACAGCAGCTGCAGGGTGGGGGCCCAAGATTCACATTTCTGTCTGTTCCAAGGTCTTGAGCGATGTGTATCTTTAAAATGTTGACCGCCAAGGTTTCTTCCAGTGCAGAGGGACAAGCGTGTGATACTGTTGTTTCCCAGCCACACACTCCTGAGGTTATAATGTGGCTGGTGGAATGTTACAGATTTGAGGAGGTTATGAGAAAAGTCCAGCTCCGTGACAGAGTCCTGGATGTGCTGAGGCACCGAGGAAAGGCCAGCTGAGGAACAATTCAACAGGGAAGCTCTCTGACAGGTGCAGGACTGCAGACAGGCGGGTGAGGAAGAGGAGCAGAGAAGCGAAGACACAAGGACTAACACAGCGGCCAAAAATGGCCCCTGTGGTGCTGCCATCACAACCTGCCCTGAGAGTACAGATTGTCACACTGCAGTTAGAAACAAATTAAAAAGGACGAATAATTTTTGCTTCAAGGATAGGTTTAAATCAGCATTCACAGCAATAAAAATTAAGCATGAACACTCAGAGGTCTAGGTTTTCATAAGTGACGAGCCCAACCTAAACACTATGCAATCCGAATCTGTAAGTTTACATTTTTTGGAAAAGAAAGACAATCTAATGGACGCACATCAAAAAGTATTTATACATTTACCCATGAAAGGTTTGTTTTCCCTTTCTCAAAAACATAGGATTAGGGTTAGGCTCATCACACGTGATGGGTTAAAAAAAGGTAAAAAATGTAAGCACACAGTAAATGAACTGAAGACTCACCTGTGCGTCCACTCTTTGCCAAACTGACGTGAAACCTTGTGACTCTTCACACCCGGAGAGCTCTACTTCACCTGTCTCAAGCAAGTTCTGATCAAAGTCTGAGATATATTTTGCTGCGTCTAGCTTAACACGTCCCTGCCCATAGAAGCCACTCTGATTCATTCAATCATTTACATGTCTGGTTAATGTCCTACTGTCACAGTACTGTCTTACTGTGATGGTGTAAGTTTATGGCGAAGACCAAACCTTCATGCTTCACATTCTATTAGATAATAAAGCGGTATAATGAGGCGCAGTATGCTTTTATGGTTTTAAATGACCATGGGCGCATTTACTGAAACAATGATAAGACTTTTCACATAGCAACACATTTCTTTATTGAAACAAACATACCAATGAAATGTTGGACAAATTTTCAAATAAGGCTGGTCGCAATATTTATTTTTTCAGTTTTTCTTTTAAATCGATCAAATAAGCTGCTCTTTCATGACAGGCATGAAGTCTGCGCTCTGAGAACAACTATAGACGTTAACATCAGTAATATCTGTTAACAACAGACAAGACAATCCAAGGCAAAGTCAAATATTATATATTATATTGCACAAATTCAAACCGCCCCATATAGCTTGCACCCAAAGTAGCTGATGAACTGAAATTCTCAACATTTGCATTAATCTGTAGCAGAATGTAGTGCACACCGGGTTTTTTTTTTCAATACTGTATTCTTCTGCTGTTAAAAAAGCTTTTGCAACAAAATTAAAATATTACATATATATCTAATGATATATAGTCCCTTGTATATCCATTGGCACGTGCATGATAAACAGCCCAAGATATGCAGAAACCTACTCTGCTTTAGCATCACTGGATGGCTTAAAATGTATCATGTTTAACAATTTATCATTAACTCTGTGTATTGCATTACCTGCAAGTATTACATACATCGTTACAGTCGTGTAGTGTCTTCCTCATGTCAGTTAATATGACAGAAAATATCACACAGCTGCCAGGAATAATGAAACGGCAAATGGGATCTTACACAAACCCCATACAGGGTTTTTATATTATTAATACTGGACGGCAAACAAAAAAAATAAATATTGTACTTTCTCGTTACTACTAAAGGGGAGTGTAAACAATAATAATACCAATAGAGCAGACATGAAACACTACATGTATAAAGGCTTATTTACACTATGGAGCCCTACTCTCAAAACTGACATAGATTTAACTTTGTCTGTGCAGCTGGATTTAAGGAACAAGTGTTTAAAGTTTGCTTTTTTTTTCTTATACCTTGTTTAGCGCCATCTTGTGCCAGTACAGAACATGACATCACTGGGTTAGTAGGTTGGTTGCGGCTAATAGACTTACATTAGCTTATGTTAGCTAACTAGTAACAAAACCAATGACTCAGGTGAGAGTAAGGACACTAAAACTAAAAAGTAGTCTAATGGGATCACTTTTTCATTGCCCCTGGCTGCAATGATGAATTTTGTGTAAAAAAAAACAACCAAGGATATACTTTTCAGTTTCACTTTCTGTCTCTTAAGCAGTAAGTGGTTCCTGCGTTGTTTGGCTAGCTGCATTGAAACAGGAAAATCCACCTGTTAGCCATAGTAGGTGACCAACACTCATTTATAAAGGTTTGTAAAGCACTTTATAAATGAGGACTGTGTGGAGAAGACCCTGTTTGAATAAGGTGACAGGCGGTTCACCACACCGACAAGCTGCTGTCCGACACCGCAGCTTTTCTTCAGCAGGCCGGGTGTACCTAGAAGCACAATCAGCTGGCAAAACAGATGTTTGCAAGATGCAATCAGCACTATTTTATGCAATAAAATAGCCTCTTTTCCTACGCACATCCAAACAGTTTACAACACAACTGATTACATACATGTTATTGCATAAAGCTTGTTCGCATCTTGCGGCCTTCGACTGATTGCGCCGCTAGGTACACCTGGTCATACGAGGACAATCACAGTGTTTAACTCCAGCTTGTTGATCTGGTGAACAACCTGTCACCTGACTCAAACAGGCTCTCCTCCACACAGTGCTCATTTATAAAGTGCTTTACGAACATTACAGCTAACAGGTGGATTTTCCTGTTTCAATGCAGCTAGCCAAACGACGCAGGAACTACTTACTGCTTTAGAGACAGAAAGTGAAACTGAACAGTATATCCTTGGTTTGTTTTTTTTAACATAAAATTCATCATTGCAGCCAGGCGCAATGAAAAAGTGATCCCCTTCGATCCCTGCTTTTTTTTTTAGTTTTAGCGTCCTTATTTTCACCTGAGTTATTGGTTCTGTTATTAGTTAGCTAACATAAACTAACGTAAGTCTATTAGCGGCAACCAACCATACAACCTGGTGATGTCATGTTCTGTACTGGCACAAGATGGCGCTAAACATGTTTGAACAATTTAAACATTAAACATTTATTTCTTAAATCCAGCTTCCCAGACAGAGTTAGATCTATGTCAGTTTTTGAGAGTAGGGCTCCATAGTGTACATTAGCCTAGTGTTTCATGTCCTACTATATAGAAGTAACATAGACCGATATCATCTCAAGTTGGCAAATCTGCAGAAAAATAAAATACTAGTTTTTATCTTTGGCCAAGTGGCAAACATAATAAGAAACACAGAATTTGACACATGACCCGCAGTGATATTATGGCCAAGCCATTATGAATGTCCTGTATGTTAGAGTTACACACTAACAAAAATAAATTTGAAAGTGGTTTATCTGATTTCAGTGTGGACTGATTGTAGTGAGATGCAATAGCAGATTCCAGTCCTAGTGAGCCTTCTTACATGGGTTATCTAAAGTCTGGCAGCCCATGTTGGTAAATTTCACCAGCACACGGAACAGAGTTCCATCTTCACACATGCAGAGCTTGTACCTCTCCTGACCTTCATTGAAATACAGATCTCCCGCAGAGTTAGGAAAACGCGTGGCATTGAACATGACCGATCCATTGAGCACGATGCTGTTCTCCTGCGAAGATAAATCATCATTATTAATCGATCTTCTGGCCCTTTACTCGATCGGCTTTATTGTAGGAAAGCTTCCATACTCACAGCCCTGAGCTCAATGTTTCCACCCATTTTGAACTCGATGGTCCGACCCATGATGCTGACCCCTTCGTTACCACGAATGATGGCGGAGTCTCCTTTAATGTTCAGGTCAGATGCTGCATTACTGGTGATCTAAAAATCACAGAGAGAATATGAAGTTTAGAATACGATGTTATGAGCAGCAACACAAGACTGCTACCCAAAAAGTGAAGAAATGAAATAAAAATGATACTGTGAAAGACATTTTTGAGGAATATTTCTTCCTCCACTTATTAAATGTGATGCACCATGTCTGCAAATATCTCTTAAAGCTACTGTATGTCCAGTAAGCAGTTTATTAGACAGTTTCTGATGTATAATCTGAAAATAAACAGCACACTATGTGCTGTTTAGCTGGGGCTTTTCTAGCTAGCCTGGATGTGGAGAGAACCTCCCTGCTCAGCGCAGCCAAACATGCCTGAGGTGTGACCCGGGCAGTCAGCCAGTGAAGTTTGCTTCCTCTGTGATGCTGGCAACTTTTCCATTTTTGGCTTGTCTCAATACAATTGTGTTCATTGTGATCAACTGACAGTTTCTGCTAGATCTAGTGGCGTTTTTAATCATAAGTTTAATCATTTACAAACGAGCTAGAAGTGAGTATTTATCTAAGTGTATTGTTACTAAATTTAACAAATATACGTGGTTAAAAATTCATAGAAAATGAAGAGATATAAATTTTTATTTTTTTTTTTGCATGTTAATCTAGAAGTTTGGAAATTTTAGGAAAAAAGTAAAAAAAAATACATTTTTTAAACTTTAGCTGGGTTTTTGGAAGCAGCGTCAAAAATATGTAACAAACATATTAGTTTATGGTTATTTATTCTGAACCTTTTGGAAAGCACCGCTGCATGGAATTCAGCTCTGTTACGAATCTTCTTGTAACTTTGTTTAGCAGCTTTGCACACCTGTTTTTTTCTGTCAGGTTCTCTCAACCTCTGATAAACTGGAGTCATGGTGAACTGTAAACTTTATATTCCTCCATAGACTTTCTAGATTTTCAGATCTGAAGTATATGTGTACGTCCTGCTCCTCACATACAAGGTCTTAAATAATCAGGCCCCATCTTATCTTAATGACCTTGTAGTACCATATCACCCTATTAGAGCACTTGGCTCTCACACTGCAGGCTTACTTGCTGTTCCTAGAGTATTTAAAAGTAGAATGGGAGGCAGAGCCTTCAGTTTTCAGGCCCCTCTTCTGTGGAACCAGCTTCCAGTTTGGATTCGGGAGACAGACACTATCTCTACTTTTAAGATCAGGCTTAAAACTTTCCTTTTTGCTAAAGCATATATTTAGGGCTGGACCAGGTGACCCTGAATCCTCCCTT
>VVHJ01033015.1:0-11219 GCA_015107715.1 Tylochromis polylepis | reverse complement strand
GAGAGGTCCCCCACCCCCCCCCCCCCCCCCCCCACACACACACACACACACACACACACACACACACACACACACACACACACACACACACACACACAAACAACCCCACAATGACCTCAGCTAGTAAACCCCAGTCAGAGATACTGCACGGTGCATTTATACAGAAAACAGCAGCCTTAACTGTCAGTTTCTGTTACCGTGCAGTAACAAGGAGAACACAAGCATGTGAAAAAGCAAATGAATATTTTTGATCCTTACTGATAGATTGAAAAGACATTTCCAGTGGCTGAAATATGCAAAGCACTAAGAGCAGGAATGGAAAAAAGCTTGCAGTCATGAGGATGAAAGATGATTAATGAACAATTGAATAGAATCTCGAATTGTCTATCTTCAGTGATCAAATTGTGCATGAATAATTTTATTAAAATTTTTTAAACAAATCATTATCATTTTTCGCATCGTTCATCAAAAAAATGTAATTATAAGCACTGAAATAAAAGAAAAGTTGGAAAAAAACAAAAAGAAAGCAGAGGGGGAATTCGAAAAAGATTTTTAACCAATTTTAAAACGTATGATAATGAGATTGCTCCAGATTCTCTTAGCACTAGTGTTGCTTTTAAACCCTGGGTTTGTTCCGTTTTGTTGTACATAGAGCTAATTCAGTTCATGAAAAGTGAGTTTGCAAGAGGTAAAAGAAGCAATCAGATCTAATAGTCATGTAAAACAAACAGGGCTACATAATACTAAACATACAGCAGTATACGGTACAGCACAATGAGTTCACTTAAAGTTGAATAACAAACAAACAAATGAAAACTTTAAGGAAATGTCAATGTGACAGTTTAGAACTGTGAGTCATTTCTTGAGGCTATTTAATGGAAAAAAAGAATGCCGTACTTATAAATGTACGTTGACTAGTATGCAATTACATCTTCTACGAAACTGATGAATCCTGATAAAGCATTCTAGAGGCTACAGGCTAGCCACATATGTAGAATGCTAAACGTGGAGGAGAAAAGAACTTGTATGCTGTGGAGACTCAAGGTATGAAAGATTGTACCAATGTCTTATCGTCTGAGAAGGGATGAGGCAGACATGTGGGAAAGAGACTACACATCTCACATCTGGAAAAAATATCATCTTCTACCTCCTTACCTCAAGCCTCAGCTCTTGAATTGAAGTCAGAGCTCTAGAACACGGAAATGTGCATACACATGTTCATTTATTCTTGATATTGTCGCAGTTACTTATTGGCAGCAGATTAAACATGCGACCCTACTGTCTATAAGCTAACGTTATGCCATCAAATGTTAGGCTTGAGTGTCCTAAAAATCACATTTTTCTTCCGATAAACTGCTTGATTACATTCACACACAGAGTTTTATAGTAAACAGAATTAAATATTTAAATATTAACCCTGTAAGACCCAACCCATCAAAAAATAGCCAAAAAATTCTGATTTTTTTGGAACTGAGATTTTTATTAACCCTTACAACAAATCCACAATTTATTTTTTTTTTGCTATATCATGTTGTGTATGATATATTTTTATGATATATTTATTATATATTTGTTGTATCGCTCTTGATACAATGGCCATTTTTGGTAACTTTTTGTTAACAGCAATGTTAATTTTAGACACAAAAAAAGAGTTTTGTCCATAACATTTTGAAATTATGGCAAGCATTGATCATGTTGATGAGATAGAGGTCTTGGAAACTCATTTATCAAATATGATACACAGGGCATTATAGGGTTAAGCATGCCATAAACGTGTCACATTTCAAATTTTAAAAAGCTGAAACAAAATAGGAATTAATTGTAAATTAAATGCAAAATTGTTTAGATGAGTTCTGCTAATGTAAAAGAAAAAATCCACTAAATCTTTATTTTTTTTAAGTCTTTACTTTTTTTGTTGTCTTTTTTGTTGTTGTTGTTGCTGTGCCCCATACACTACATAACTACACGAATCCTGCTTTTAAGTCAAATTTCAGCAACAACCCTGATGATGAACTTCAAAAACAGCTGGAGTTCAGTCACATACTGTAGCCGTTACATAACACAAAATCATAAAATGAACAACAGTCCTACAAGTCTTTGTACAGTAGTGTGGAACTGTTCTCACACAATTGCAGTATATAATCAAAAGAAATTATCATGCAATTAAATGGAAGAGAAAATATTTAAACATGTAAACTAAAACACTGAAACATTCATTTTTTTAAATACACTGTTTAAATTTAGTCTACTGTATTTATTTAACTATTCTGCATTTATGTGTAATATTATACACAAATTGTATGTGAAGATCAAAGTTTTTAGTAAGCAATGATCTATCATTAGAACATTTTATGCTATGTGTTGTTTATACATCAGAAATCTATTAATATCTAAGCAGCAGCTTGATGTTTTAGTGTGGCTTTTATAAGTACTTTACATACTGGAGTAGTAGTAATCTCATGAATGATGATATAGTTTTTCATAAAATGTTTAATGTCAGCGTCCTTTCTAGCTGAAATGAATGTGCAAAAATCAAAACGTTCCCTAATAGAATATGGTGGAACAGAAGTAGGCACACTATCCATTTTATACAACTGTGAAAATTCAGAAAATGTTTGAAATGATTGTGCTTCAGAACTGTCTGAAGTCTGACTCCTGGACATGCTTTTAGAAAACTGTAAGATATCATCCAAAGTGAATCATGTGGTCATTCTATGCCAATGTGACCTTAACAAAGGCACAGTAAATGTGAAATTATGCAAATATTAATCATTGTCAAAATAAGTTAATAACCATGCAATTTAAGTTTTTCATGTTAAAGTGCTGGCAGATCAGTGACACCGGTGATAAAGGCATTAACTTGCTGTTTCTCCGCTTACAGCACTGTAGCAACATGGTGGCAGTGCATTGTCTGTCAGGGTGATTACGGAGCGAGTCCGACACTGAATAAAAATGACAGCTGATGGTCGGTGGCAGTGTTCACGAGAGATATGGGGTCAGTGCATGTGTGTGTATTGTAGATCGTATGGTCCACAGAATTTTTTTTTTCTGTTTTGCAGCGACAGAGACATGAAACTGAGGTGGGGAGGGAAAAAAAGGTCCTCATTCTGTGCCTCTCTGTCACTGTGTTTCACATTTCCTGTCACTCGCCAATATAATGAAGTTTTTCCCTCATTCACTCTTTTGTAGTCAAAGTGAGAGATGCCAACTGATCCTTCCTTTTCTTCTTTTTTACCTCTTTTTTCTTCCCATTTCAAAAGATGTGTCTGTCGAAGGGAGAGAATACATAATGTATATTACAGACAAGCAGGAAAAAAAACAAGACAATATGAATAATTAATAAGCTGCGATGCATATGTATAAACATTTCCATATCAAATAAATATCATATCTAGTGTTATGACTCATTTTTTAATGCTTTGAATACTCAATTACTCATAAGGTTGTCTGATCATTTGCAGTGGGACAGTCTCTTGTGCATGTCGTGATCAAATGACAGCAGCTTTAGAGCACAGGAAAAGCTACGCAGGTGAAAATAACAGCACTTGGAAATATACTAATTTGAAGACATCCTCGCAAAGTTCAGAGCAGATCTGAACTCTGTGCTAAAAATATGAGAATAACTTTTTGTCTAGAAATATAATCGGCAAATCTTCAGGCAATTATAAAACTCATGGAATACTGTATGAAGTCATAGCATGAAAGTCACTGCAACCAGAAACAGAAGATATTTTAAATGTTTTTAGTTTTACCCTTTAAACATGAGAATGTGAAAATCTGTGATTTGTGAAATTAGGAGTATGAGTAAAAGCTACCCAGTTTAACAGTCTATTTGTCAGTACTGTGTTAAACACTGTATGGTGGTGTTTGTAGTCCACAATAGAAAAGTGAATAAAAAATGTAAGTGAAGACACCACAGTGAAAGTTCATAAGGTCAAATGATATAGATGTATATGTATATAGTCAGGGAAAAAATTATTTGATGCCCAGCTGATTTTCCTCGAAGCTCTTCCCAAGTAGTTCTGAACTGGTTCCACACCGTTCTCATTATCATTGAAACCCCGCAAAGTGGGGTGCATGGAGCTCCAGATCAAGGGAGATTGGCAGTTATTTTATGATTCTTCCATTTGCGAATAATCGCACCAACTGTTGTCACCTTCTCTGTTCTACTTATTTCATTCATGAAAATGTGAATTAATTTATATTTGGCCTTTTCAGCTTTATTTGATAGATTCAGTGAAGAAATGACAAGAAAGCGTCATCAGTATTTTACGCGTTGGGAATGAAAGCAGGAATGAGAGCAGGTTGGAATGAATCTATACATGTGCTTTTAGTGTGAAATCTAATGAAAATAATAAACCTAACAAAGTATTATGTACCTTAAATCTGTTCACTTTCAGATCCTGAATCGGTTTGGAATACACTATGTGATGGCCACAAAATGAAGCTATTTTATTGTTGAGTTATCAGTGATACTTTCATGTGTTTGTGTTGGAATGGACGGCTGGAGCCTCTGCTCTAAGCATCTCTTACCGCCACGAGCGGGTTTATATTGGAGTATGTTCAGAACGGCCCAAGAGATGCGTTGGGCCGTGACAAATCGTCGGTATGTTACGCATTGGGAATGAGCTGAAACATTTAAGCGTGACAAATATGCAAACAACTAAGAAATTGTGAGGCAAATACTGTTTCACTGCACTGTACTGTATTTAGTGTATTCCCCTATGAGAAAAGGATCCGGGGAACAGGTCACCTTGCCCTAGACAGGGTTACTAGGGGTGCCCGAGGGCGGGCGCCTATTGGCCAGGCCTTAGTCCATGGGGCCCCTCTGGGCACAGCCTGAAAAAGGGACATGGGCCACCCTCCTGTAGGCCCACCATCCAAAGGAGGCACCATAGGGGTTGAGTGAGGAAGGAACCTGAGCTAGTGCGTGAGATTGAGGATGTAGCCAGATGGGCTATTCTCCACCGCTCTCTCTCTCTCTCTCTCGCACGCTCTTTTGCCTCTCTCTTTCTTGCTCTCTCCTGCTCTCACTCTCTTTCTGTAGTGCTGCTAGTCAGGTTAGGTTGAGTGGGAACACACCGGCACTTTAATTGTAGGGTGGTGTCTGCCAGTATAAGGCCACGCAGGCTTTTTCCCATTCATTGCTGCTTTGCCTTCCATGAGTGCAGTATTGGGTGCTAATAGACTTTTTTCAAGATAACCACATTGTTTTGATCAGGCTGCACAACAGTCACAGGTAGGCTGTATGTTTGTCCTCCTATCCATTCTCTGGATTTAAGCAGTATAGTGGCTTATTTGCGGTCCTGTGTGTAGAGTAGCCAATTTATTCAATTCCAGCCATTGTGGAGGGGGCAGCTGCTCTACTACCTGTGGTTTGACATAGCTTCCTTAATCCTGGGATAAGCAGCATTTAGCATTATTTGTTATTGACTCCAAATTAGAGAAAGCTAAGTGCTAAATGCATTGATATTTCCAGGATTTGCTTGCTGCCTGCTATAGCCTCTGCTCAGCGGTCAGTGTTTCGGCCCAGTCAAGCTGAAGGAAACGCCTGCAGCAGCCACTGCTCTGGGCTCATCCTTGAAGGAACTGCTGTCTTGTCTTGTTTTGTCTCATCTCACCTTGCTTTATCTACAGTTTTATTTTGTGATATTGTTTATACTTGTGCCCATGTAACCGGGCTGGAGTGATCCTTTGCCCGTGCGTTTTCCTGGTTGTTTGTCTCACAGTGTCTAGTCTGCGTCTTTGTGATGGTCTTGTGTTTCCTGTTTTACTTTGAAAGTCCATGCCCTATGTCAGTGTCTAGCGTTTTGCTTCCTCCCTGTCTCGTCACGTCTAATTAGGTTCAGCTGCATCTCCCTCCTGTTGTGCATTTCCCTCGTTAACTTGTGTGTAATGTGTGTTTCCCTCTGTCCCTTGTCTGTCCGTCTGCGTGTCATTCCTCCATGTTGCCTCTGCATTTCCCCTGCCTGTTTTCTCGTGTCTCCTGGTTTCCCATTCCTTGCCTCTGCTCACCATCCTCAGGTTGTTTTTGTTATCCTTAGCTCTTCCTCGTGGCACCAGGACACCCTAGGCCACAGGCCAATGATTTTGTAATCATATGATCAGATCTGTTGCCCTATGTTCTCGAATGAGTTGAATCAGGTGGTGGTGGAGAATGGTGGACAGACCTGGGGCGCCTAAACTTATAGTGAGGATGTGCTGGGAATGTGTGGCAGAGGCCCTCATCCGCGAGAGCTTCAACTCCCACCTCTGACAGAGATTTGACAGTATTCTGAGGGAGACTGGGTACACTGAGTCCGAATGGACCATGTTCAGCACCTGCATTGCTGAAGCGGCCGCACTGAGCTGCCGCCACAAGATGGTTGGTGCCTGTCGTGGTGGTAACCCCTAAACCAGATGGTGGACACCAGAGGTGAAGGGAACCATCAGGCTGAAGAAGGAGTCCTACTGGGCTTGGTTACCCTGTGGGACTTCGGAGCATCCAATAGGTACCGACAGGCCAAGCAGAATGTGGCTTTGTCAGTGGCTGAAGCAAAAACTTGGGTGTGGGAGGAGTTCGGAGGGGCCATGGAAAAATACTTTTGGACTGCCTTGAAGGGTTGCTATGGGCCATTTGATCCTTATACAACCGTTGCAAGAGTTTGGTCCACAATAAGTCAATAAGTCTGCAAAAAGGCAATCAGTCCGACTTGTTCACGGCGGGCGTTGGACTCTGCCAGGGCTGCCTTTGTCACTGATTCTGTTCATAATTTTTATGGACAGAATTTCTAGGCGAAGCCAAGTGCAGGAAAGGCTTCCTCTTGGGCAGTCTTAGAATCTTGTCTCTGATGTAGTTCTGTTGGCTTCATCAGGTGGTCGCCTCCAGCTTGCATTGGAACAGTTTGCAGACGAGTGTGAAGCAGCGAGAATGAGAATCAGTACCTCCATGTCATGGTCCTCAGCCAGAAAAGGGTGGAGTGCCCACTCTGGGTCAGGGACGAGTTGCCCCAAGTGGAGGAGTCTAAGTATCTCAGGGTCTTGTTCACGAGTGATAAGGGAGCGGGAGATCGACAGATGGATTGGTGTTGCAGCTGCAGTGATGCGGACACTGCACTGGTCTTTCAAGGTGAAGAGGGAGCTGAGTGTAAAAATGAAGTTCTCGAGCTACCGGTCAATCTACATCCCCACCCTTACCTATGGTCATGAGCTTTGGGTAGTGACCGAAAGAACAAGATCGTGGATACAAGCAGCAGAAATTAGCTTTCTCGCAAGGGTGGCTGGCTTCTCCCTTCGAGCGGAGGGTGAGGAGTTCAGCCATCCAGGAGGGGCTCAGAGTAGAGCCGCTGCTCCTCCACATCGAAAGGAGCCAGTTGAGGTGGTTCGGGCATCTGACCAGGATGCCTCCTGGGCGCCTTCTGGGTGAGTTGCTCCAGGAATGTCCCACCAGGGCAGACCCAGGACATGCTGGGGAGATTATATCTCTCGGCTGGCCTGTGACAACTTGGTGTTCCCCCGGGCAAGCTGGAGGAGGTGGCCGGGCAAAGGGGGGTCTGGACTTCTCCACTTAGGCTGCTGCCTCCCACAATCCAGCCCCAGATAAACGGAAGAAGATGGAGGCATATACTGTATTTACTGTATTCTTCAACCTGGTCTCCTTATATCATCTGCATAAATAGGTTATGAAATATAATTTACATCTCTTTATAGCATATGTTGCATCATTTGTGCTAACATTGTTGTGTTATCCTCTAAACAAGGGGTCTCAAACTCCCAGTGGAATTGGTGTAAAAATATAATGCAATTTGGACCTGTAAGTTACTCCACAATTAAGACAGCTATTTCTTTGGTAATTTATCATTTCTAATTGCAAAGTAAGTGCAGTTTGCAAAGAGATTAGGGCAGATAAGGTTAAGAAGCAGCAGGAGAGGAAGAAGAAGTAATATTAGCAGAAGAAGAAGATGTTACTTTCTAAAGATAAAGAAAAGTGGCTGATGAACACCGAAACTTTCAATAGAGATGGATATTGCAGTGTTTTTTGTTGAGTTTTGTGGAAATGCGATCTGCCTTATATGTAAGGAGAAACTTGCCCCTCTGATGGAATCTCAAGCGTCATTATGCAACTAAACACCAAGAGCATTATAAGAAGAACAAAGGAGATGACAGGAAAAAACTAGTCGAGCAGCAACAAAGAGGACTACTAGCCCAGCAAGAACTTTTCAACAAAGCTGGTAAAGACTGCCATTGAAGCAAGTTATGTGGTTAGGAATTCATTAATTTGGCGAATTAATCGCCAAAGCAGGAAAGCCATTCACTGAAATGCAGTTTCTGAAGGATTGCATCATGGGAGTTGCTGATATTCTATGTCCTGAAAAAAAGACGTTATTCAATAACATTGCTCTGTCAGCAAACACTGTGGCAGAGCAGATTAAAAAACACTACATTTTTGGAAATATTTGTGGGTGTTTTATTTATTTGTCTGTTTGCTTTTACTCTAACACTGGAATGGCCCTCCAATGAGATGGCAGTTTCTAGCAGTGGCCCCTAGCTCTTTTGAGTTTGAGACCGCTGCTCTAAACAGAGTTACTCTCTCTTTTCTTTCTGTCTGCTCAGTTCTGCAGAGAATCTGCTGTTCATTATAGTTATGACCAACAAGGGTAAAAAAAAAAAATGTATATAGAAAGCTAGAAATCTACTTTATGTGTCCTGATAATGGGATACTTTAATATGTAATTAGCTTGATTCAATTGTTAAACCAGTGTAGAATATTTTCAAATGTGAAATATTCTATTAGGATTTCATGTACAAAGTTTCGACATCACACTAAAATCTAGATTATATTGTATTGTAGACATGGACAACTGGAGACCTAATGGCCAAGTTTCAACTGTTGTTGCCAGTAACCATTATGAAATTAAGAAAGATTCACAGTTTTCAGATGAAGAGAAAATGTTTTCCTATATCTCTATGTAGTGTAAAATTCTGGAACAGTTTAAGTATGGAACTAAAACAGTGTCCAAATAAAACTCAGTTCGAAAATAATTATAAAGAGACCATTTTTACAAGGAATAGGGATTTAGAGTGGTGTTTATCACAGGGTATAAAGGTCAGTGCAAAAATGCAGTTTGTTGTTTAGGTTTATGAAGTTTACATTGTTTATATGTATATAGTTATATATGCATACTGTCTAATTATATATTGATGAAAAGTGCTTTGTAAATGATTACATATTATTAACGGGGGTAGGATCAAATAAGTAAATTCAGTTCAATTCGATTTTATTTATATAGTACCAAATCACAATAACAGTCTCCTCAAGGCACTTTATGTTGTAAGGCAAAGACCCTACAATAATACAAAGATAATCCCAACAGGAGTAAGCACTTGGCAACAGTGGGAAGGAAAAACTCCCTTTTAACAGGAAGAAACCTCCCCCAGAACCAGGCTCAGGGAGGCACAGCCATTTGCTGCGACTGGTGGAGAGCAGTTGTTGTAATTGATGCATTGTTACAGAATTTCTTCTGTGTGGTTAAAAAAATAAACACAACAGATTCACCGATACGGCAAGTGTCATCTTTTAATGTTCATGGTAAATTTTGTGAAAGGCTAAATTTTAACGCAAACCACAATCCCTCCCTTAATTTAACCAAATGGCTTTTAGTGGCTAAACACTACCAAGTATTTTTGCTGAGTTATCAGTGAGTGAAAACAAATCAAAGTTTGAAACAAAGACATTGGTAAATGGACTGATTCTTATATAGTGCTTTTCTACTCTCCTCGAGCACTCAAAGCACTTTAGACAACATGCCACATTCACTGTTTTCTATGCTTTTCAACTAACATTCATACACTGATGGATGCATCAGGGAGCAACATGTGGTTAGTATCTTGCCCAAGGATATTTGGCATGCAGACTGGGGGAGCCAGGGATTGAACCACCAACCTTCCAATCAGCAGATGACCTGCTCGACAGCCCAGGAGGTAGACCCTAACTTTCAAATGATGTGCAAACCACAGTCGCGTGACTTGCTTGAATGCTACCTTTCCAGCCACCTAACAAAGACATTATCACTCTAGGACAACGTCTTCTCACTCTAATATGTCACAGTGCATGCCTCAAGGCACCTTCTGCCTATCTGGAATCCCAGTGGCCTCTGAAACAATGTATTTGATTTGCTGGGATGAGAATATGATGTTGGCATTTAACAAGAGGCTGTTCTTCTTCATGTACACTTTAAATGATGATGTAGATATCTCAGAATCTCATGTGTCAAACTTTATATAAAAGGGTTTATCAGGCAACGATATTATGACGAGTGATTTTGCAATGGTCGCACAAGAAAACTCTAACTTATCTAACAGAAACTTATCTAACAGAAAACACAAGGAGTAGTCCTGAGTATCATCTGACCTGAGCCAGGAAGTGGAAATGTAATCGGTGGTCTGATTTGGAGTCCAGGATCCCATCCCTCAGACTCTCCAAGCGATGTAACTTCCAGGCCTTTCAACATTTGGATCCCATTACAGCTAGACAGGTGGGCGCTGGGAGAGGCTTTCCTGTACTTTCACACCCCCTCACATTTTTTTTTACTCACACACTTGCATTCTTCTTCTCACATTGCTCTTTTTCTTAATCCCTTATTTATTTTTTTAAATTCACATTATTTCTCTTGTGTGACCTTTCTCTTTTTGTTCACTCATTGTTTCCCTCTATTTTCCTTATTTATGTCACGAACATGCTATCCATCTTTTCATACTGTTACTTTCTCTGGTTCGTACACACAAAAACTCGATCCTTTCAATTTATTCCCCTTACTTTTCTCTTTTACTTCTCTCCTCCCTTCCTCACTATTCTGCTCTCACAAACTGCAACTTACTTTTGACTCACACATTTCTCTCTCTCTCTCTCTACTCTCACTTTACTTCTTTTAGCTTAGCCTCGATTGACTTCTTTGTTTTTTTCTTGGCAATTTTGTTAAAATGTTAAAAACTGACCCTCCAAACCACCCTGTGTGCACTTTTCGGCCTTTAAAGCTTTCCTCTCTTTGTTTACGTCTGTAACCTCTATACCTATCCCTCTTTGGCTTTCCATCAAGGCACACACACACACACACACACACACACACACACACACACACACACACACACACACACACACACACACACGGTAATGAGGGAAATGAGGAAATGGCACACAGGAGGGAGACACAGCTGAACCTAATTAAACATGAGGAGACAGG
>VVHJ01033010.1:20808-37939 GCA_015107715.1 Tylochromis polylepis | reverse complement strand
TCTGGTGCATCTGTATCTGTGTGGGCCTCAGCTAAGAAACATGGATGGACCACACTCTCTCATGAAGAAGGTCACTTAATCTGCCCTGAGCAGAATCTGCTGTCAGATTGCTTTCGTTCACTGTTTGGTTTTTGCAACATATTAATTACAAGTAAAGACACTGAACTACAAAATCACATGAACGCAGTCACATTTTCTTAATCAAATTAAAGAATTTTGTATCTTCAGCTAGAAGTGAAATGTCTTTAATTGCTAATGCAATCTGTAAAAACATCACCAGCTGCACTGGCATTGTTTTGCACTGTCAAAGCATATTGCAGTTCACATTATGTGCATCTCTTTTGAGGTGTGATTACACAAACGTATTTTGGTCTATGGCAATTTCCTTTTCAATTAAGAATTGGAGTCATTTTTTTATTCTGGCAGTTGTTTTTGTTCTCTTAATTGGCTAATTGTTTTGTCTGCAAATGTGAGAAATGAATGAAAAATGCCCAGCCACATTCCCAGGGGGTCCTAGATATAATACACATAATAAAAGTAACTGTTTTGTTCCAGCAAAACAGTTACTTTGTAACATTGTTATATTTCTGTTTTCAGCTTGCTTGATGTGTGTGAACGAATTCTCTTTATATACTTCATTATCGAATGTGATTTCCCTGAAATTGCTACTTGGGCGATGAATATAAAAATTATTATACTAGCATTATTTTGAAGTAAAGTTATTTCAATCTGATGTAAACTATCTTCTACAACCCATGACCTATTGGATGAAACATGTCTGAAGTGGTCCAAACTCCAGTAACACTTGTATATACAGAACAACATCATCAAACTACTAAGAGACTACTAAGAGATAACCCAGCAACTTTGTCCACATGATGAGCCAGTCACATGATAGCAACTCATTTGAAAATATATAGACATGATCAAGATGACCTGCATCATTTAAACACCAAAGCCTAACTAAGCATTGTTGCTGACCATGCCCATCCCACCCATCTGCTGGAAGCAGCCATCTTCTGATGTCACAAAGTTCAAATCACCTCAAACTGGTTTCTTGTACATGGTAGTATGTTCACTGTACTCAAATGGGCTGAGCATCAGAAAAGGGAAGAAAGGTGATTTATGTGACTTTGAATGTGAGATGGTTGGCAGTCCCAAACATGCTGGTTTGAATATTTCAGAAACTGCTGATGTACTGTGAATTTCCTGCACCATCTCTAGGGTTTGCAGAGGATGGTCCAAAAAGAGACAATATCTAATGAGTGGCAGTTTCCTGGGTGAAAATGCTTTGCTGATGTTCAGAGGTTGGAAGAAAATGGCCACACTGCTTTGAGCTGATAGGAAGGGAAACGTAACTAAAATAACTCATTAAAATGAAGGCATGCAGAAAAGCATCTCTGAATGCACAATACGTTACATGCTGAAGCAGATGGGCAGCAGAAGACCACACCAGTCATTCTTGTCAGCTGAGAATTGGAAGCTGAGCCTGAAATCCACACGGACTCATCAAAACTGAACCATAAAAATTGGTCTGACTGATGAGTCTCAATTTCTCCTGTGACATTTTGTTGGTAGGGTCAGAATTTGACTTAAAAACATGATAGCTTAGGACCATTATACTTTGTATCAACAGTTTAGGCTGGTGCTGGCGGTGGTGTGATTGCGTGGGGGATATGTTCTTGGAGCACTTTGGGCCCGTTAGTACCAAATTTGATCTAAACTCCACAGCCTACCTACATATTGTTGATGACCATGTCCATCCCTTTATGATTGTAGTGTACTATCTTCTGATGGTTGGTTCCAGCAGGATAACACACCACGTCACAGAGCTCAAATTACCTCAAACTGGTTTCTTGAACATGACCCGATGAATTCACTGTGCACAAATGACCTCAGCAGTCACCAGATCTCAATCCAATAGAGCACCTTTGGGATGTGGTGGAAAAGGAAATTTGCATCATGGCTGTGTAGCAGACCAATCTGCAGGAACCGTGTGATGCTATCATGTCAGTATGACATGGACCAAAATCTCTGAGGAATGTTTCCAGCATTGTACCATGAAGAATTAAAGCAATTCTGCAAGTAAGGTTTAACTAATAAAGTAGCCATTAAGTGTATACTCAAAAGTTAGTATTCATGGTACGAAAATGGTTCTAAAAGTGGCCTGATTGGCCAATATATATCACACACACACATATATATATTGTTAAAATTAAAAAGGTGGCTGTGGGGGACCAGATGGAAAAGAAAACAAAAACAAATCTCAAGGCTCTATAATGTAGTACATTATAAAAAGAAACGTATCTGTTTGTCTTTGTGCAGATTAAATGATGGTACTGTACTTGACCTCTTTTTTTTCTTTTTTTTCTTAGAGCTAACTCTGTTAACAATACTTTGTTGAACAATATAAGTATATATAAATACACTATAAATACAGTATATAAGTACAGCTGGTGCATATTTGGGCACGGCAGTGATTTACATAACAGCTAAATGAATGTGCTAACTGCAATTAGAACAACAAAAGTGAAAACATGTAAAATGACTAGCATCATTTCCTGAAAGCGAATGAAAATGCTACCTGATTAGACAGGACTGTTTAAATTCCAACAAGCACATATTCACTGCTAACACACAGGTCATGTGTCAGCAGTGAATATGTGCTGTGTTTCTGTCTTTTTATTGTTGAATGTCGAATGCATTCGTTAAAAGTAATGTAGAGCAGTGAGTTCAAAAAGCAGAAAAACAAAACATGAGCACATATGGAAAGCACATGGAACTGATGATTTCTCACGTGTCAGCAAAGAAATCTGGCAGAGCATTAATCTAAGGTAAATGTTGTGTAAAGATTAGAAACTGCCTCAGAGCTTAATGTGAAATTATCTGACAGTTCGTGGTCGGAAATGAGTGTATAATGAGATCACCGTGGCAGTATAAGCCATCAGGGAAAACAAATCCCTCTCTACAAAATACCCTACTTCCTTCCATCATCGTGAGTAAAAGTGCACCACGGAATAGGCCGGCTTCCCATGCGTATGCAGAATGAGTGATAAGTGCTTTAAATGCCTGAACTTTAAACCGTTCAAAAATTCCAAATCCCTACAATCTTCTTTGAGTAGGTCTTAATGTAGTTGGACTGTGTTTTAAGTACCACTAGGATAAAACTCCTAATGGTCATCATAAACTGTAATCCAGAGGGATTCTGCTCTTAATCCAGGATCAAGGTCCAGGAAAATGTTCAGTGCAAGTCTAGTGCAATCTCATTTTATGGCGCGATATCTCTCCTGCTCTGACTTTACACCATACAGAACTCTCTGTTTAACTGTAAATATTTATGGCTCATCATTGTGGTGCATAATCCAGCTGTAAAGTAACATGGAAAATTAAACAGACAGCTGGTTGAAGGCAGGCATCACATGGAAAAAGGATGTTTTTCCATTCTAAAACCTCGAGTTTTAAACATTTAACGATCAGTTTGGATATTTTAATTTAAGCCCCAATGTTGTTAGAGTTACCCACTAAGGATCATTTGCAGTGTGTGACACTTTACATATAAATGAGACTCAAAATCTGTGGCAACAGACGATTTATTTCGCCATTTGTTTGCAATGCCCCTGACAAACCTGTTGGTCTAATGATCTTTCACTAGCAACCTGTAAAGCACATGTGTGGGGGAAAAAAAGAAAAAAAATCAATGGCAAGTGAAAAGACTCCATCTTCTAAGTCTGCCTCTAAATAGAGTTTGTAGTGAGACTCTTTTTGTCAACTGGACAAGCTAGAATGATGAAATCAAGCTTAATTTTAATGGTGTCAATCCATCAGGGACAATAAAAAGTTTATAAATTATATGAAGCATTCAAGTAACCATTTAACTAAATTATCTTTATTATGTACATATGCACCGATTTATCATTTGTTCTGTAAAAATAAATATTTACTGTAAAGTAATGCTAACTTTTGCTTTTCCTCAGAATAATTTTAACTAAACCTACAGCAGAATCAGAGCACAGAATTCTACCTTCGTGACAGATGGTGTATTTGTCACAGCAGTCCAGCTCTGAGGTATTTTTCAACACTATTTGTTCACAAATGGTCTGCTAATATAACAAACTGCCAAATGACCAAACACTGATTTATGAAGCTGTAGTAATTGCAGTAGTAACACAAAAGAAATTCTGCATTCTGCCATAAAGCATATAAAAAGTCTTGGATCCTTGTGGATCTAAAATTGAACAGGATGCAATAGAAGAAGTTTTAAATTGGTATTTCCTCTAACAGTGTGCTGTAAGGAGATGCATGTGGATTTATGCCACTGAAAACAGCATGGCACCGAGGGTGATTCTCAGGTCAAGGTGATTTGTCATGTCAAACAACTTTTCACCTCGACTTCTTCAGTTGTTCACTAGCCTGACAGCCTTCAGCAGTGCCACACTGTTTCCAGGCTCCGCTTCATAATTGATGAGGAAGAAGGGAATATGGGATTTGATCCAGAGTGGCGGTGCCTTTTGGGCCTAGGACAGATGTATAGAGGTGCTCATTTTAACTCTTCCTCTGAAATGGCTATGCCACTAAGGAAATGGTGACTAGCTCAGTGGTAAGCTAAAAGACATTATGAGCATTAAAAATGACCAGCTCTTTAGGGATTATACACAGCAGCAGAATATGACATAGCACTTTAATATGTACATAATACTGAGGTGGAAAATTCACAATCCTGTGAAATAGTGCAAGTATACGGTGGGGCACTGGGGGAGACTGATCATACATCAAACTGATGCTAGAGGTTCAAAGATTAAATATAAATTGAGGATGATTTGGTTTTTGATCTAATGAAGAAATATGAAGAAATTAGACAGAGAGTTTCAGTGTAACCATTTCTTGTGGTTAAGTATGATGTGACTTCTTATAAGTCATAATACGGTGTACACTGTAACAAATCTTCCTGCTGAATTACAGTGAACTGATGGCAGCTCTATTTGTCAGCATGAAACTCTGCAGTGCACTGACTAAAACACTTTTTGAAATTATTTTAAAGAACATTACAGTGTTGTGCCGTAATTATCTAAAGTAAGGATTTGAATAAACCTTACAATATATCAGTCCTAGTTTGTGTGAGATGACTGAAATTATGTTGTGGGACTTGAAGTGACATTATTTCACTTATGCAAAGAAAGTCAGACTCCAGCTTGGCTTAACTGCCAAAGAAAAATACCCTAATGTATTCTAGCTTGTTGTTCACATTGTATTTCTGAAAAGCATCAGCATTTTGAGTATTCACTGTACCAATTTCCCTGTAATTTTTTACAGCAATATGTCTGAGTGGCATCAAAATTATGAAGAAGATGCAACTAAATACCCTAAAAATTGCTATTCACAGTGAAACAGATAACCTAGGTGAAATATTACCATAGGTGAAGGTTGACTGTGTAGTCTTATGTCTAAACATTACTTCTTATGTAGTCACAGAGCAAAGTTCTAATATAAATTTAATGCATTCAGTTGTGTTCACACTCTATGATCTGGCTCTACTTTACACAGGGAGTTAAGCCTTCAACATAAAAGTGAACTGCACAGATCATTTATTTTTTTCTGCCCTGCCACTCTTGCATCCACTTTCTTCTTCTTTGCCCTTCTTACAATTTCTCTTCCTTGTCGAATTGAAAGGGACGGCGAGCTTTAAGCTAAAAAGGAAACTGCAACGAATCAGATCACTGCTGCACTCTGAAGACATTTTTAAAACTTGATGTTTGAACTCATGAGCATCTAGTTTCATATAATTTGTGTATAAAAGCAAGTGAAGAATATCACTTTTGGAAGGGCCAGCACTTTCCAGACTAAAATTATTGTTATGATTTATCAGTCATTTAATCACATTTTTTGAGGTCTTAAAGGTGTTATATGTTTAGAGAATGGAAAGAGTACTTTTCCTTAGAGCTTGCTTTTTAATCTCATGCTCACAAATATTCCAGAAGGCTTTTTTTGTGTTCCATAAACTGTAAACCAACAAAATCAAAAGCTGATGATGACTATAACTAGAAGAAACTGGCTTCAAAATGAAACTGTTTAATTAAGCTTTCTAAACCCCCACCTTCCACATCTATTTCCACTGTTTTCAGAAGCCCACTCTCTTTTAAACTAAATGATGGAATCCAAAGGTAAATAACTCAAATTGCATCATTAATACCAGTGTTTGAATTGACTTCATAGGACAGATTCCTTCTGGAACTATGCAACGTGCCATCTGCAAACAGCTCTGGTTATATCATAGCTCATAGTTTTGATGTCCACTAAAAACCATTGCATAACTTTCTGTGTTAACTGTGGAATTAGAAAAAGTATCCACTAAGCCTTTGAAAAAAAAAAAACCATTTGAAATCTTCAGTGTTTGATAACAGTCTTAAACATACTTATTTTACAATCCAGTTTACTAAGATTTCAGAACAAACCCTAATCACTTTTAAATTAACTGTCACATTGAAATGAAGCAAATTTTTACTTATGCACACTGTAAAACAAACAAACAAACAAACAAACAAAAAAAACCCATGACAAAATACAAACTGCAAAGACGAACAATGCAAACACAACCCCAACATGAAATCTCAGCTGACCTGTGCTTTAATCTTTTCCCTTTTGCAAAGCTTTGCTCTTTGTGAAGGAGTAAAAATAATGAATAAATATCAAACCGTCTGCATCACCACAGATATCTATGAAAAATATCTCAAACAGCCCTCCACATCCGAATAAGGTCTGTGCATGAAGTATAATTCATTTGCAATTGTTTAAGATACATAATGACAAAAAGCTAGTTCTAAACATTTTAATAAGAACACTTAAATTGTTCCTTCTTACTTCACAGCTTACAGGATAAATACTAATATATATATATATATATATATAATCCCTGGTGCATTTTATGTACATTTAAAAAAAAGGAAAATCTTGGTGTATTTTACTGTATATAGTAACCATCTGTACATGTATTTCAGCTTTTTTTGTACACTATTTTTCTTTTTTTCTATTTTTTATTGTTTTCTAATACATGTATAATTCCCCGTTTCCTCTTGTCCCTTGTGCTGCTGTAACAAGTGAATTTCCCCAGTGTGGGTTTAAATAAAGTCTATGTCTCTGTCTCAAACAGATCATTCAAATCATTCACATTTCATGCATCGACCTGGAGATCAAAGTTAAACTCACCTTAGCGACCCTGTTGGCAACTTCCCGACCCACCATTAGCCCCTGGACAAACGTCCGTGCAGCGATGAACGCTCTGGTGACCTGGGCCTTAAGTTTTCTGGGAATGTCTCCAAAAGGCTTTAGCTGATCTGTATATTTACTGACACACTCCAGGTAGTCATCTGTAAAATGGTACTGGGAGTTAAGTAACTGGAACATGCGTTCCAGCAGCCTGGACCAGAAGTCATTCAGCATCTCTTCCAAGTTGACGTTGCCCCCTGTGTAGTAGCGCTTTAGTTCTGTGAACAGGTCCTGGAATACTTCAGAGTTCTGCATATACAGCTTCCCGTATGTCCGTGTGAACATACTGCTGAGTGACTTCTCAGAATTGTCCAGCAGTTCCAAGAAAAACTCTATATTTATGGATGTTTTGAGAGATGGGAGAGAAGAAGGGATAGAAAAGACACAAAACTAGGTCACCACATGATATTTACCATCTTCTTTCCCGCAGTGTAAACCAAACAATGGCATGAGAACATCTATCGAAGTATGGCTATTGTATCTATGGTAATTCAGTAGCTTATTTTATGGCCCTGTCTGCATATACAGGAGCAATGTATAGCAGCCAACAATAGGTACTTGATTATGTGAAGAAAGTCAGCTCAAGGCATTAATAATTTAATAGCAGAAATAATGGGCCACAAGGACTATGAATGATTAATGTAAAGTTTCTGATTGCATACTGTAACAAAATATTCATAAGTTTTAGACACAGACACTAGTATACATTATCATCCTGGGCACCCACCATTATTCCCAGACGCATTAGTTTCTCACTGAAACAATTTATTTGTCCACTGAGGCAGCTGGCCTATGGGCATATAATTGAATATTGTGTTACGGGGCCTTCATTCCTTTTGAATTATCTGAATCGTGTGTGCCAACATTTTACTGTAATGACCTTTTTTTAATCAGTATAGTTGTCACAGAGTTAGTATATACACCTTACATTATGTAATGCTGTCATTTTAAAATAAGCCTTTACGTCAAATACCTTGTAACATGAATTCTTGCATTTAACAGACATTCTGTAATTACTGAGCACTTCGTGCACATGCAGCAGCCTATTATTGAGTCAGGTTGCTTAAAAATCAGTATTAACACAAAGAACATCAAAATTCACAAGTGAAATTTTGCAATTCAGATTTAACATTCAAAGCAATTATATTATTGTTTCTTTGTCATCTGTCTAAGTGCCTTTCTTCCATGTGAGCACCTGATCTCTGGAGTACTAACTCAACCAACAAAGAGAAAAATAGAGAGAGAAAAAAAAGCAGAATTAGCTGGGGAGTCTCACTGAAGCCTAGCTAATAGGATCCCATGTTCCTGAGTGCACAGGCGTAAATGTTGGGAAGATTATAACACACTGCTCCAAGCACGAATGTCACATATTCCTCCACTCTACTTTGCAAACAAACACCGCAGACAATTTACGTGTCATGCTTGCCAATAAACCATCGGAGGGCCTCCTCTTCTGGTTGATATTCTGGGTGGCTGACATTTCTTTGCATTGTTAATGATAGCTGTCGTAACCTTACATGGTGGGCATGTGTTGTTCTAATGATAGTTTTTGCTTTGATAATATGACAACCCATAAGGCATGATGAATTGGTTCTCATGTAGCCACGCAGAGTTTAGCTAGAAATTATTAAGGAAACAACAAATCCAAAAATCATGTGAATGCTTTAAAAATATTATATCTGCTATATGGTAGAGTACAATTATTTCATTTTACAAGATTAAGAATAAAACGACCATCATGCCCCACATATTAGAGTCATTCTTTACTGAGTGCATCATAAGAGTCATTTTGTCACATAAGTATAAATATTTTAGCTCTTCATGTATAAAAGTAATGTTTAAACAAAGTCCTGACCATGACATCTGAAACGATGTAAACACTCCTGCAGCTGTGCTGAAGAAGTTTACAGAAAAGTCCACATATCTGCACAGTGACTTTAACCACCAGTGTGAGAGCCTGAGAAACACACTGCAATACCAGCACACCTGGTATTTTTTTTTTTTTTTTTTGGAAACGGTACAGTGTATCCACACCTGAAACTGCTATCAGTCCAATCCCCAGTCACTCATTCTAGTTTCTTTGCAGCTAAATGACCTGCCACTACACCAACATTTGTTTAAATATTAGCAGCCTGCAGGGCCTTTTTCCACTCCATTTTTCCAATTAGATCTGAATCAAGGACACGTAAGCCCCTGTGTACTGTGTATGCTATTGTATCCGTGCCATTTAAAACTGCTCGCACAATGAGTGGTAAATGTGGAAACTCATGTGCATACGCAGCCCCACATATGGATATTTACACTAAAATGATTTACACTTATTATATTCTGAAATGTTTTGAAATATTTGATTAAGGGCAGTTTGAGCATAAATAGCACATTCTTTTAGTTGGTCAAGGATTTATTTTAAACTACTTGACATTACAGGGTCCTCCTGAGCAGCATCACAACATGAGCTCATGAAGTGCAAACTAATCCAGAAATGCAACATGACCTTCACATGATGAGCTCTGACATCATGAAATGAGTGAAAAGAGCCCACTTATAGTAAATGCCACAAACCTGTGTATTACAGGTCTTAGGTAGTGTATGCTAGAGACACAGTACCGTTCCTTGCATAAAAAATTGTCCACATACCTTTTGAATACTTTGAATTAAAAAATAGTGAGGCAGAGAAAGATGAGACCATTGCAGTTAATTCCCTGAAAAATATTACCTAAGGACTAAGATGAATTTTGCTAAGGACAAAAAAATACCGAACTCACAAATTTAATCAAGTTTTACACGGCCTAACGTGGTCCCTGGCAATGCTATGAGTGGTCTGAAACAGATTACACACTATTCTGCGCAGAAGTGTCAGGTTAAGTAAAGTGACTGCTGAACGATAATAATTAGATAAGATAACTTGATAAAATGCCCTCAGGACCCGGATTACTTACAGTAAATGACACTGACAGTGTTTTACATACGCAGGTGAGAGCCCGTGGCACCAGCTAATGACATCCTGGGTTCCTGTGATTATATGCAGCTCACTACACCCAAACCTAGGAGTACTGTATGACTGTATTTATTGACTTCTCAGTTAAAATATTGTTAAATGACAATGAACAGCTGGTTTGAATGGTTTTCTGTTATTCACGCCTTTACGCACTGAAAACCAGAAATAAATGGGATGCCAGAATTTTTGACTTGTTGCTTTTCTTTAAACTCAAGTAACAATAGCTCTTTTGATGGGAATGTTGGTTTTATTAAGCCTATTGTGTGTGAGGTGCAGCGCGTTGCTTAACACCCATTCGACTGAGGACAGAGTATTCTTCACACTGCCCGAGTGCATTTACAAATTCTGTGGATGTTCAAGCTATTATTTAAATATATTTGTCTTATTTTTAATTATTATTACAGAAGATGACTGTCTTTACTTTTGCAAACTTGTCTTTTAAAAGGCACGCATCGCATTTTAGAATAACTATTGTTGAAAGTACAAATTACTTTCAATTTAAAGTTTTGTATTCTGAGTCCAAGACTTGAAGAACAAGTACACAGAATAAACTCCACCCTTGTGTTTGCATAACTGTTTGTTTTTTGTGTGATTTCAGGGCCCACTACCTGAAAAATTGGCTGTACTGAGAGTTTCACATAGCAGCTGCAGCTTGCCAACTCATGAAGAGTGAACTGCTCTCCGCTGGCCAAAATACATATTTGACAGAGGATTATCATTGAAAGTTATTGACCTTGGATAACATTCAGCTACCCAGCCGAGATGGTCTTAATACTTGGAAACATTTCAAACATGTTGGAAACATTCAGGGGTGTATGCTTACTGACACAAACCATTTAGGAATCATCCAGCATCCACATTTCTCAAGTGATGAAGGCTCTAAAATGGAGTTTTAAGATTAAGATTCCAGTAATAATATGAGAAAAAAAAACAACACCATCTGCCTTTTGAATGATTTTTTAGCTTAATAAATTTAGCGCATCTAAAAAATAATGAAGTAAAATAAAAATGGATGAAACATGGCTAGCATAGCCCCGTAATAGTGTTGCAGTTGTTTGTTGTACTAGCGTGGCCAAATTTAATCAAATGAAAAATGATTGTAGGATCTGTACCTTACAATATAAAGCACGTTGAGGTGACTGCTGTCATGATATGATGCTATAGAAATAAAATTCAATGTAATTGAAAATATTTTATTTTATTAAAACATTGATAATAATAATAATAATAATAATAATCTCAATAATTCTGAATTCTGACCATTGGTTGGCAGCAGACAAAATCTAGGGAAACTTTGTCCTCTCTGCAGCATCAATACCAAAATTCTCATTTAGTCCACTGAGTAGTTGTTGAGCTAAATCAGTTTGTCAGTGCTGTGCAGGCATACACACACACACACACACACACGAGTAACAACAAAAACAAAAGAAGCGAAAAAGCAAGCAATGCCCAAAGAAAAAGAGAAAGCCAGAAGAGCTTTTGCTCAAGACCACTTTAACCAACCCTCTTTTGCCGCTGGCTCGGCTATGGGCCTGTTTTAAAGTGGCACATTATCGTTTGTGCAAGAGACAAATGGTTTTCAAACAGGAGAGAAGACGAGCTTTATGAGGATATTTGATGTATGACACAGAAAATCAGCTCCACCTACATGTTACCATGTTCTCGTCACATTATCATGACTCTTCAACCATTTTGGGCTAGAGAGAAAATTCAAATGGTTCCAGATATATGAGAATTATTTTCTAATTTTACAGGCAAAACTGCAAAATAACACCAAGTGGCCTGTATAATACTAGGGTGATAAACGATTACAAGAAAATATAAGAAAGTCCGGCTACTTGGAAATCAAATATGAAGAGTGGCTCAAGACTTTTGCACAGTACTGTATAGTTGGACAAATTTTTTAAAAATATATCAGTTTCCTTCTAATTTCCCACGTCTCTGTTTTGCCTGTGGTTGGACTGAATCATTAATGGCAAAAGGCCTGCCAGAGACCCGGTATTTCTTTTAGCACAATCAATTAAAATGTATCTTCCTCTTCTCCCTCTGTCTCGATAAATTCTGTAAGAGTTTTAAACAAAAAATAAAGAAAGAAAAGAGTATCTGCAAAGTTTTTAGAGTATAGTCCAGCCTTCCTAAAGTCTTCAGGCATATAAATCTAATAATATCTCTTTTCTGTTTCTCAATTCATTTTTTATGTAACATCTTAGTTACATAACATACAATAACGTTAAGTTCTGCAAAGTGCACAAAAAGTCTGCCATATACTGTTGTCATTAGTATTATTATTAATCATCCTGTCAGCCATAAGTTCTCTTTCCATTTTTTTTTTTTAACTCTGAAAAATACAGTGAATGATAAGCTGCATAAAAACTATGACAAACTGAAGCGCCGGTTTACTGCCAGTCATAACCGAGGATGGACTTGCATACAAAATAACAAAATACACATGGTTTTCATACCCTTGAAGCAATTCTGAGTGTGAAGAATCAATTTTCTCTCAGAGCAGTGCAAAGTCCTCCTTTGATATCTGGCCTAATTACTGTAAATAATTATTATGATTAATAAAGGTGACCTTTCTGTTGCTCTGATAATAACACATTATCCACAAAAGAAAACGTGTGCTCGCCCATTAATTTTACTTCACACAGTTTGAGAACTCAGTTGCTTTAATGCCTCAAACAATGAAATTTCTCATTCTTTGTATGGTTAATTAAGACAAAATTTCAATTACTGGTCCAACAGACTTGAATGACCAGAGGGTTATAGTACAAAACTTAGCATAAATATTATTACACTTTAGATATTCTGGCCTGGCAATGTAATGCATTTTAAATACAGTCAGAGGAGGACACGGAGCTGTCTGTATAATACCAGAATGCTCAGTGTTTTACTGCTTCCCTATAAAAAAAAAAAAAGGGGGCATATTAGAAAATGAGTAAAAGTCAGACAAATATATGTTTTTACCTCATTCATTCACAAATTAACATTTTATGTCACCATAAAATATCCATCACTTGGAGCTGTGTTTTTTTTTTTTCTTGACTAGCACAATGCTTAAAGAAGTCCTGTTATCTACCAAGTAGGCCTCGTCAGATGCAGACTGTGTATATGAGCCTCCCATTGGCCATAAATTTCTTCACCTTCAATTTGCTCGGTGTTGCCCTTTTTCAACATCTCCTTTGTTCTGGGAAATAACAATAACCCAACTAGTAACATGTGTGGAGAAAACAGCAGTAAAACAGGCCTACAATGTTCTTCCATGAAATTAGCCAAGTTAATAACAGTGCTTACATCTGTAGCACCAAAACAACAACAGCTTGACTCAAGTGAACTACTTCAACCGCAAGTAAACAGTGTTTAGTATTCCTCTGAACTGCTTTTCACAAATGGAGTTCAATGTCAGACGGGTGACAAATTGCAGTGAATTGTTTCGTTTCTTGTGAGGATTTTCAAAACCGAATGGCACAGGGGAGCCACTGTTAGCATTGCTGCCTAGCAGCGACAAGGTCCTGAAATCTACTGACCAGCCGAGTTTGCATGTTCTCCCCATGCAAATGTGGGTCTTGTCTGGGTACTCCAGCTTCCTCCCACAGTGCAAAGACATAACTGGTGATTTTAACTCAGCCATAGGTGTGAATGGTTGTCTGTCTCTCTGTATTAGCCCTGCAATAGGCTAACGACCTATCCACTAGGCTAATGACCCTAGCTGTAGTGCTATAGCACCCAGTATAGGCCATAATCCTTAATAAGAGAAGCAGTTAAGAAAATAAGATGGATTTTCAAAACCCAGTGAATATAGTTAATAAAGGGAAATACTGTAACAGATGGGTTTTTTTTACAAGTTCGGGATTGGTTTGAAACATGAAATAGGTTGTCACCTACTGTGTTAAAATCCAATGATGTGTTGTCCTGCCCATCCACTGAAAACTCTTCCACTCAAAACTCAGATGAGAAATGTTTTCATCTTACTTTCTCTTTTTCTCACATCAAAATAAATGCAATCAGTTGCACTCACTATGCTCAACCAAGCAATAGACGGGGGTAATGTTGTACTGGAAGACAGTCTATTTAATGGATTTGAATTAAATATGCTACAGTTTTTGGTTCCTACTGACTTTACAGTGACAACTTTATTGAGTCTTGACATTTTAGTGTATCCAAATGTTGACAAACTAATCAAGTCATTATCAGTACCACCTATACTTGTATATTATGTATATATTTGGGTTTTTTGGGTTTTTTTAAACTGCCAACAACATGGAGGGTGGGGTGAGAAGCTGGCTGTAACTTGTTGGAGAGGTAAAATAATTTAAATACAGCAATAAAGGGCACAGTCTCTCCTGCAAAACATTCACAGTGTGGCTTTCAGCCAACACAGAAATACTAGGCTGGTCAATTACTGTGTCAGGTAGGCGTAAACGTAAAGATGTGCATTTAGAAAGCAAAACTATTTTAACACTTCAGTTTCTCCTTGTACAAAATGTCCTAAGACCTGTCAGTAATAACGCTGCTGAAAATATTGTGGTCACCTTCTGGGCTGACCAGTAAATTATGCTGGACAAGCACTTAACAAACCTCTGACCTTGGCAGCTTCTGTAATGCATATCCTCTTACAGCTGTGAAACAGAAGTGCCACATATTCCTAGTTGAAGAAAAAGTTTGTATTTCATCTGCCGTTATTGCCAATGTGTCACTTTACACTGATACTGACAATGAAGTTATTTTAATGCTTCTTTATTATATTTGTTCCACGTTTTTCTACAGTTGTGTCCGTGGTTTCTCTTAACGTTTGAAGGCTGTAATACACACACACACACACACACACACACACACACACACACACACACACACACACACACTAAAATGACGTAAAGAGTATTCGCAAAGAGACGATATTTTCATAAACCTTAATGCTGTATGACTATTCTATGACAACAACAACCTACATAATAAACAGAACCTAATTCATAAGTTCCTGCACACAATACCGCCTGATTAAATATTCAGAAACATCTGTTTTCATTTGTGTTCATGTTGATGTTGATGAATTCCAATCATTCATTTAAGGGCGATACGACAACAGGACCTTAATTATCATGAATTAACATATCCTAATGACACTAGATGAGAAACAACAGATTAGTCAGTGGTGAACACCCATATTTATTTTCAAAAGGACCATCGTGGCATTGATGAAAGTAACAAATTGGAGCTTCAACAATGCTGACTTCCAGGCAGCATAATGGGTGTCAATATTTAAACAATCTAGCAGCAGCAGGAGCAACAGCAGAAGCACTGCTGCCTCACAAAAACTGTATCACAGAGGGAGTGAACCAGCACTTTAGAGAGCCAAACACAAATGTATCTTGATTTTACCAAGTGCAATGTGCAAAACAGTAATGCAGAGGAAAGTTAAAGGCCACAGCAGAAGATAGCACTTTGTTTTCCCAAGCTGATACTGGGCATTTTCTTTTCTTTTCTGTTTTTTTTTTTTTTAGCTTTGGCTTTGTTTCAGGTTGGAGCAGTGACACTCAGCACTTAAACCATTCACCAACTGATGGACTCAAGGGGAGATATAAAAAAAAAAAAAAATGAAACACAAAAACAAGTAAGACTGTTGTCTAAGAGTACAGAAAGTGCCACTCCACTGTGTCACCGCAATCTGTGTTCAGCCCTTAGAGTTACTGCTTCTGGTTTCTTTTATATTTCTACAGATATCAATTAAAAAGAAAAAAGAAGTCCTCAGTTACAGAATAAAATAACCAAAATATCATCAACAATAAATGGCCATTTAATTCCCCAACCTTTGCACTAATTACAGCCCTGTCCAGTTCCCAGTTTTCACACATTATACTGAGTTAAGTGTAAAATTAGACTCAGACATCAGAATAAACTGGGCCGCAGTAAATGTTAATGACAACATTTTTCACACTGTTTTGAATTGCTTACTGTGCAGAATGGATGCAACACTATTCTTATGCGACTGGCTTTATTTCTAACACGGTGCATTCAGGTACACATTCTACTTTGTAGTCTTGGCCCTTTGACTTTATTTCTGTGTAATCCTTAAAAATAGTGACTCTATATTTAAGACAGTCTGTCTCCTGAGGAATTACTCCTTATTACTTATTATTAGTTACTATCCATTTAATGTATTTATTTAAAATACTATTAGTCCTTATGTTGAAGTATAAGGAGTATGATTTCTTCATGAAATTCATTTTACTCTTATGGAAAGTCTGATGCATAATAGAAATGTGCCAGCTGTCACAGAGTTGTTAAAAATAACTTACCTGTATTGTTACATGTTATCTGACACAATTGTCAACTCATTATATTCAATTTTCATCTTCAGGCTGACATCGCCTCCACTCTAAACAACATCCACGACGGAGGGGATTTCATTTTCCAAAATCAGCCACCAATGAACCAATGTGTAAGCCTTACTCCTTTGTTACTACTGATGCACAGCCATATTTCAGAGTGGAGTGGAGCGACCTAAAAGAAAAATTCGTGTCAGGTGATATTGAGGATGCATATCACACAGTCATACAGCTGGCTAGGATTGCTGTTATTACTTCTCCAGATAGATAGAGACCTGAGGGTGAAGCATGTCTCTAAAGAATGAAGTGGTACTTCTTGATCAGAGTGTGATGGATTTGGTGCACATGTCCAATTCCAGAGTAGGCAAAACATCCTCAGACCTGAATGATCTTACTACCATGTTTCACTTATTTTTGGAAAATGCTGTATGATTCCGACTTTCCTTTCATCTCCTTGAATATTTTTCTCACAGCCAGAAATCTCAAGCTAATTAATTATTAACTGGACTTCTTTTTTTTTTTTTTTTTTTTTTTTTTTATTTTTCTG
>VVHJ01033010.1:0-20788 GCA_015107715.1 Tylochromis polylepis | reverse complement strand
TAAGTAATCTACTGACCAAAATGATTTGGTCTTGTTTCCAATCCTGAGAAGTAGTTTAGAGATCCTACTCATCCTCTGAAACTAGTAGGAGATTGGTCTCTTCTGGCCTTGCTCGTGTTTATTTATCAAAATTCGTACTAATTGCGAAGAAGTTTTTCCATTTTGCAGTTAACAAAGCTGAAGTATTGATCTTTTTTATGTGGTGTGCTTATTTTTTTGTCTGCAAGAGCTGGTTATTCATAAAACCGTTTTTTGAAGTGCCACGCTGCACCCCCTTTAGAAACATAAGAAATATTTCTACTCTGCCACTTTTCTTAGAATAAAAATTTATTTATTTTCCTTTGATATTTCTAATGCCATGTTTTTCACTGTCACAATGATAGTAAGAAATGCTCTGCTACAAGCTTCTGTTGAGTAAAACGAATCCACATTCGTTATCTGAATACTGCGATACAACTCTAGTAAACTGACAGTTTGTACAAAGGGCCCAATATTTGATTGCTGACTGAGAAATGTCAGTCTTTAATATAATATTTATGTAATATTTCTTTCTTATTTTACACCTTGGAGGTTCTTCTGTTTCACATGTTTCTTTAGGTTTACATGAAAATATTCAGTGAGCCTCAGCTCTATTTCTGCAGAGCAATATTCACCTTACATGCTCAACTAAACATTTCTTCTATCGTCATCAAAACAATATTAATATACGCTCATTTATTTTAACCTAAAATAGTGACCTAATTTGAGATCTGTACATTTGGCACAACAGATTCAGCACACAGGATGTGACCAGACATAAAGCCTTAGAGACTCAAGTTACAACGGTTAAAAATAGCATTCACTGCCTGGCATATTAAAAATGTCAAACTGTAAAGATAAAAGAATAGTTTCACATTTCACAATGGTATCCAAAATTACTTTCTGAATGCTGAAACATTATAGTGTTATGCAAAGGGACTTTAAAATTCATTGTTTGTATGAAAAATAGACACACAGAGAGTAGATATTGATCAAATGGTAAGTCGGCTCTTGCATGATTGTTCATTGATCATAATCAAATTCACTTTAAACTATGAATAAGAGTAAGCACATGAGTGAATATATGAATATCAAAGGCCTCGATCCCCAGGCAGTATCACTCCACACTGATGACAATGCATTTTCAACCAGTGACATTGTGTGCAATGAGACTGCAAGCAGCTGGCAGCCAGGTGGTAAAATCCATTTTCCTCACATACATGATGCATATCACAGTGGAGCTGACAGCATCGATACAAGGGGCTCGTAATTAAAGCCCTCTGTTGTAGGACACAGATGAACTGGAGGCAAGTTTCTCCCAATCTATCAATCATCGAGTGACAGCTCATTTAAAACATCTTTAAAATTAAAGTTGCATCAGCCACCGCTCTTTACAAAGAGCAATTGTTTTCTGACAGCTAAGTGAATCTCTGCTTTAAATCTCAGAGAGAAAGGTTGAACATAGAATTCTTTTATGCCGGAGCTGACAGATTGAATTGAGAAGAAGCCTGTTCTCTGCTATCAAAGAAACAACTTTGGCTGTACTTGATGCTCTCTGATAGCAACAGAGAGGGAGGTCACATATTTGCCTTGGATAATGGGCTTTTAGACATAATGGCATGCAGCCAGCTAGCCAAAACAGAGATATTTCACAATTCAGCATCTGCTGTATTAAAAGATACTTGATGGTATCCAAACGTACCATCTGGCCCTGCAAATACCGGATGAGTGGATATTCATTCCAGTCCCTTCTGCAGATTTGTAAGTTAGTTGAAAGATAATGTGTATCCAGTAAATCTTAATGAAGGATTTTAATCAAATTATGTCTAATGCTGTATACCGCCTGAGGAAAATACGGCTGTTATTTGAAGTAAACAAAAATATATTATTGTAGATTAGTCTATACATGATCCTTACAGTCTGCTATACAAATTCCATCATACAAAGGGGTGATCAAAAAGTTCAATCTTGATCTGATTTAAATTTGTCCCCTTCAAGACCATCTTCTGCATGTCTTGATCATTTCATTGCAGCTAAAGTTTCTTTCTAGAAGTCTCTGTGTATCAGTGAAGAGTGATGGATCTCCTCCATGCCACGAAATTATAAGCAATTTCTTGTCTTCAGGACTGGAATCTGTAGTCTCTTTGATGAAAACTGCTCAGTTGTAGCTGGAGACCAGTTATCATCACCAGTGATGATCTGCCACAAAAAATTTGGGTCAGTTAGAAAGAGAAGTTTTCTTTCTGTGCAAGTCTGAGGTTTATGTTGAAATCGCTGAGAGCACAGTGAGAGTGGTCTGAATTTCCACAGTCAGGACTTCCCAGGAGCGATCTAAAAGTAGCAGCCGGACTAAAAACTGTCATTCCATTTCTAAGAAGATGTCCTTGAACAAGAGATTGACCAAATTTAAATCAGTTAAGGCTTTTGATTTTTATGGACCTGCTCCCAGAATTTCTTAATCACGCCGCTTTTCCCCTAACTCAGTGCTGGTGCTGATGCTGGTGCCAGTGCAGAGACAGCTTTTGAGAACAAATCCCTTATTTAGACAATTCTGAAAACAGAATTATCCGAAACTAAACTCATGTATCATTACACAGTAGAAGAATCTGTGGGATACATCTGGATATTTCTTTTCTCCTTCCTTTCCTCTTTTTGTATAGCAGTGTTCCCTTCCACGTCACCAGCTCCAACTTTTAGACCAGAAACTTTTTGTGCCAGTTCCTGCTGTTAGACAAAAGCCTTTCTTTCAGTAGACATGCATGGAGCCGGTTCCTATGGAAGAGAGGAAAATATGGAGTTCTAAAGCATGAATTCAAAGCATAATAAATTAGGTTAGTCTACCTGAAAAATTCATGGATAACAATTCATTATTCCTCTTTGAGGATGCTCTCTGAAAACTGGCAGAACACATACTTGAAAAGCGTTAAGATTCACACCCTGGTATAATCACGGAAGAGCCACACACAGACATTGTCATTTCTCACATGAAGAACTGCTGTCATTAAAGCCTGATGCCTTGTACCTTGAATTTATATTCCAGGATACAACTGTAATGTCCTCACAGCAGAGGAAGGAATACTGTATTATCTCAGTGACAAGATAAATCGCTGAAATGCATAAATAAGACCCTGTTAGCTTTACTGTGTTGTGTTGTTGTTTGAAATGCAGACATGTTTGAAATAACGAGCGTGTTACGCAAGTTCCATGACGGCGGGTAATAATCAATAATTCCACATGGTAACACTGCCAACATCCTTTGCAGGATTTGCATCCATTACATTTTGTTTCATCACTCTGGCTTGGCTTCAGTGCATCTGGTGACTTGCTGAGATATGTTATATCTGTTATATGTGTTTTACAAAAGTCTAATATTGGAGACACATAGCACGTAAAGCATTGTTGATCCATTGCAGGGTCGACCACCGCACTCAGCCATCAGCAGCTTTAGCCCGGTAATTAGGATTATAAATGTAGATGCTGGTAGATGAAAGATATACTGGGCACCAACCACGCTTTCTTCTCACTCTCACTTGAGGTATGTTAGCTGTTTGAATGAAATGCTTTCAGTGGGATTTAATTAGGTGATTCTATCGCACTGCAACAACAACTTGGAGCGCAAATATGCATGTTTTTTTTACCAGCAAATGGTAGAAATCTTTTCTTCATTTTCTACCTTCCTTGTTTTAATGAAACTAGGTACTTTGCTTTCAGGACTTGGTAACTTATGTTAAAGTATACAGGTGTGACATAGACAGTTTTTACTTGAATAATTCAATTTACATAATACCATGGGGTGACACTACTACATGTTTGGTTATATTTAATAGAATTTCTTAAAGGGTAATGCTAATTAAATAATTGTAATTAGTAAATATTGCAGTTTGGACAGCAATTATTTGGCAGCTGTAAACACTTTCTGAAAAATGGTTTTACAGTATTACGCTGGTATTTTTACAGTAAAATACCTGCACTACTGTAAAAACTTCACTATCGAGGATTGATAAGCAGAATTTGAAAAAAAAAAACTGTATAAATTTACTGTTCTCATAAATTGGAAACCAGATCCAAAGAAGCATATGGTGTGATGCTGGCTACAGCACAAGAGGCACCAGGCGGGCACAAAAAATGAACAGCTAAATCATTTAAAGAGAAGAGTGATTTGTGATAGCCTCCGGTGTGGGTAAGACAGGGCAATGATTGTTTAAGACATGCTGAATGATGGCATGAACCAGGAGGGAGTTGCCTTTTAAATAACGGATGGTGGTAAATTATATGAGAGGGCTGAAGCTGAAAGGCATGGCTTAGGCATAAAATTGAAAGAAGCGAAGAGGGAAAAAGGAAGCCTGACGGATCTTTCATTAAATGCCAATGCTTAATCAAAGAAGATGTTCTTCTCTTTTAAACTTAACCATATTGACCCACACTAGAGCTACATGACTACTAACAAGTATAATCAAAACAATTTTCATTACCATTTGTGCTTGAGGCAAGTCAACATACAGTATTCATACCTAATTTAACTGTTGTTATTACATCTTCGTCTGTTGTTATCAGATTTTAAGGGAACAACTCTTGGCAGACACATTCATTCTCTAAGTGCAAATGCAGCTGGGTTTCAGTGGCTTTTGTTTTCCTCCTTTGTTCTGTGTAACAGCAACATCTCTGAAGCTTTGCAAACAATTCAGCCTTCAAAAAAAAAAAAATACTAGTTAACCGAGAAAGTAGGACAAATATTACCAGGAAAGTGCCTCCCAAAAGGTTGATTCTGTTCATCTGGATGTAGCGTTTATTCTTCAGTCTGAAGAAGTCACTTGGATGAGTGCCGAAACGTTTCTCCCACTGAAAACGCTACATCCAGATGAACGGAATCTACTTTTGGGATTTACTTACTTGGATGATTGAGCATGCATCAAGATACCAGGAAAGTGGTTATTATCAACAAGCATGCAAAGAGAAGATGATACACAGAATGATGAAAGCTGGTTTGGTTGGCTATATGCAGGCTATGGTCTATGGTACTCTGAATCTTTCTCTGATCTGTGTCAAAACCTGCAAGTCTCATTTCTTGTAGCATGAAAGTTCTTTTAAAGAGAGAGGCAATCTGCTCCCTGATCCATCACTGCTGCCATCCATCAGCACCCTGTGTGACAGGACTGGAAGCAAAAGAGTGGTTGCTACACAGGCTTTTCATTGGGAATTACAGGAGATGTGTGATCTATGGACCACAGACATCAAGGCCAACTGGCAGCGTCATAGGTTTTGCTTTTCTCTTACATTCAATGATACTATGAAACATTATTAGATTGTTTAAAAATTCTGTTTTTAAAATAAGTGCTTTACAAACATCTTTGTGACCATTGCTGCAATATAATTAAGTTAAACATGTAATAAGAGATGTTAACAAGTACTGATGTGCTATCCCATGTGGTTTTATGTGAAAGAAGAAAAAAATGGATAAATAAATCAGTGTGTGTGTGTGTGTCTCTGTCCATTTTACAATATATATGCTTCCTACAAGTCATCAGCTGGGTATATATTTTACAGTATATACATTTATATTTATAAATGTTGACAAGGATTTCAAAATCTTCAGAAAATTGAGTTTACCTTAAAATTGGGTAATGCCTGCCCTTGGCAGCAAATATGAGGTACCTTATATTTGTGCCTTGCAACTCCCTGACAAGGACATCTGTTTTCTCTTGAGAGAATCCACCCTTTACGCTACTTTCAATTGTAAAACTAACAGCACACCATGTAGGGAAAGCTCTGCTTATTAACAGGAAAGAGAGGAACTGATAGTGATAGACAGTGATTGATGCTCGACCTGAACACACCTGCTGATAATGTGTTCTTCCTCTTCCCAACTAACTCCTTCCTGCACAGCAGGAGAGATGTATGCCTGTGTTCTAAGACAAGAGCCATAATCACCCTGGCATCACCCTGGTATGTGTGCCTGTATGTCAATCACTGCATGGTGTGTGCAAGTGTTTTAATACGCCAAGTATCTCAAGTATCAGTTGGCTAAAATCCACATAGTATTGTTATCATTATGCATTATCAACCATTTTCAAACAATCAGTACCCTGTACATAGTATTTGGTTTATTTATCTAACAATGGTTGATAATGGTAGCTACAATATTAATAGCACACTTTTGAAACATAAAGATAGCTGTATTGTGACAGTAGGCGTACACTTCCCATTTACCTCATGCTTTAACCAAGATTGTTGATATATAATAACACAGTGGAAAATAATACAATAATAACTGCTCTTGCAGCAGTGTTTCATTATAAGTCTGAATAAAATTCTCTGAAATAAATATATGCTGCATGGTGTATTAACTTCACCACCAGGGATGGTGCTATACCGACTCCAGTTTGGGCCTTTGGGGATAATTTTCGTTCAAAACCACCTACTAGATTGAACTTTGAGGAGTTCTTGTCATTATCTTAAAGTACTAAAATAATTGCCCTTGAGGAAATTAATTACCTTTGTGCACTGTTGCACTCTGTGTGGAAAGTGATTTAGTTAATGAAAGCTGAAGTACTGTCATCTCTTCCTTTGTCCCTCATTTTTCAAGCTAATAAAGTCAGTGGAACCGGTGGGTTATTTCAGGGAACCGAGTTCCCACCTTGTTCACGCACATGACATTTAACACCTTCTTTGCGTTGGTCTTTTTGGGCCAGTAAATAAAACCGTAAATAAATAAATTAATTTCTGTGCCCTTCTTTCACAATATGGTGAAAATAGGGTGTAAAATCACTTCAGTCAGGCACTTGCTTTACCTTATATTTGCAAAACAAGTAGCAGTTTCTACTGCAATGGAAATTAGTAATGCGAGGAGAATAATCAGTGACAACTAATTGCATTACACTTCAGAGATTGAGATAAGATTATGAAGGATGTGGCAAATCATATTGTTATCAGGGGTAGATGTAAAAGCAATTCAAATTCCACAATTTTTTGTGTCACAGTAGTTTCTATGGAATCTGAGATTCAGTGTCAGTGAGCATATAAACCATCTGAGAAATTTAAGTGTTAAAGAAATGAAGATGGGATATTTATTGCCTGACAAGCTTCAGTCTTATTAAAATCCTACATAACTTAACCTCCTATTAAATCAATGAAAAAAAAAACACCTTCACACAATCATACATATGCATCACTGAAACAGGAACTCACAAAGCAGGATGCCTCAGATACAAAAAAGTCTAAAAGAATGGCGCTCAAACTAACGACTTAAGCAAACAGCATAAGAGATGTAGATGGTAGACTAGTGCTAAACTTTCCCCATTTCCAAGTTTGTGAAGGTCCTCAGAGGATATGAGGCTTTGTATAATTATACATGTAACGTTCAGTTTGGTGTGCCACATACGTGTAGGCCAACAGCTCCCTGTGTCCTTTGAAGGTAAGGAATCAACATTTATCTGTACGAGTCGTTTCACAGACAAGAATCACAAAGTGCTTTAAAAATGTAAATATGCAGGAAAACAAAACCAAAATAGACACAGTTTTACAAACAAGTTCATTTCTACCTCTATAATGCATGTACGATTCTTCACTGTGCCTAAACTTTGAGAAAAAAGAAGGCGCTGTTTTGTCAGTGTCAGTCTGCAACTGTGTAAAATGCATTTTCCAAGCACAATTACATGAAAAAGAAATGCAATAAAGCATAAGCAATAAAAACTGTGCATCTGTGGTGGTCCACATGCACATCCACAAGGGATTCCCTGCCTTTTAAACACCTTTAAAAGCCTTTTTACCCCCATCCTAATAAACTGAGGTATTTCACTGCACCCACACCCACTGCAGTCTGATCCTCTTATTTGCTGTGAATACGTCCCATCAGCCTAAGGCTCAAGAACGGAGGGCAGAAATTCTTCACTTTTAGAGACTATTGTGTCTGGAATCTGAGGGGAACTAAAGGTGAGCTATAGCCAAGGTGCCCACAGGCTTGGCAGGGCTGCCAAGCATAAACTAATTAGCATGTGCTATGTTGAATGGGAGAGCATTAGCGGAACTGAAGTCAGTTAGAGCTGAAGGAGCAACTTAGTAGCCCCCAAAACCTTTACAGTTTGTTTGATTTACTCTCTGAAATCTCATTGAACACATTTCTCTGTCCAGCTGCCATACACGCAAGTTTCCTCATAACATCAATGAAAATGTTCGTACACTCATCAGAGTTGCCTTCGGCGGTTAAATTTGGACTTCGGACCTGTAAGGTCGGGGCAGGGGGGCGATTGAGTATGAGTGGGGTTGCTTCTACAGACACACAGCTCACAGCTTTTTTTTTTTTTTTAAGAGACCATTTCTTCAGTAGAAAGCACCCCAAGGAAAACTGTGGGCACTGTGCTCTGTGAAATGTCACAATGGCACAGTTTCTGACAAGAGATGCTTCTTTTGAATTGTCTCTATGTCTTTTTTTTTAATGCAAACCCACAAACTAGTAGCATTCCCTCTCTGAATGATCATATTTCTAAAAAAAGGAAGGCTTAACAACATCTCTACAAAAGCAGTACTAAAGAACAGTAGTCTTGAAAATGCATTATTTATCATAAATTATCAATGAATCAATTTAAGGAACATAAGACTTTCAGCTGGTGTTATTAAACTCTCAATCATAAACACCACATCTTTCACTATCATCATTCACTCGATAAATGTTCAAAAGGTTGTCAGTAAATATGAATGCTGTGTCTAAAGTAGGTCATGCATCTAAGTGCACAAAATGAATAAAGAACCCACCTGATGACTAATAGCAGGAAACTTAATCCTATGTATAAACATTTAATTAAGCATAAATTTTAATGCCTAGGTGCAACATCCCAGCTTCCTTAAGTCACACTTGTGGTGTGTGTATTAGTCATTATGTCATTAACTGGCAAGTCCACGAAATGATTAGCATTTCACCTGCATGTAAAATGTATGCATCTTTCAAAAAAACTGTACTATTGTGAATCATTTAATTGTAGCTCCATGATTTCATTTCTATCAATTTCAAATGACCAAATACATGTTGATGGTCACATTAAGATGCTTTGTGAAGCATTAATTACATTGGGTTTTTTTCTGTTTTAGAAGTCCAGGTTTATTTTGAAATAGATCTCAATCGACCTTTTCAGAAGATCGGACTGAATTTTCACTTATATTCAAGCCACACTGCTGGCACAAAGTTTGATGCGATGAAAGAATCTAAAAGGCCAAATCATGTTTAAGTGGCATTTTGATGACATTTCTTTGGCCTGTTTAACCTTTGGTGAGTTTCATTTTTCTTGTGCATTACATCTTATCCATGCAGAGCCATTTCTCATTCCCTCTGCTACAAAAGACTATTTTTTATGACTTTTCACCAATCTCTCCACAAAACCCTCCTGATAAATGAAAAAAAAAAAAAATCCCAAATGCATCGATGCAGCAGCAGCAGCAGCGGTGAGAAAGCTAGAGTATGAAGAGCGTGAAGTTCAGGGACAGAAATAAAAAGCACGAGAGGGTGTTTGTATCAGACACTATGGAAGTAGCAACGAATCTTAATTTTCTCTGTTTACACAGAGCTCCAGGCTGTAAACATGTTGCTTGCCTGCGAAGTCCATCGAGGAAAGATGAGATAAGCATTCTGGAAAAAAGCAAAGATGCTTTAGCTCAGACCAAGACTGACATTAGCCTGCTTGCATTGCTTGTATTGTCTGTTGTGGTTGTGTTTTTCTTCTGCATAGCTTTATATCCTTTTTTTTCTATTGGGATGGTTGTTGCGTTTACTGTCTCATACTGTATATCTGGGGTGAGGTCTTATGAGCCAGGTATACAGTACGTAACAATGTACAAGATTTCCAGAGCAACACTTGTTTAGAAAAAGTCTCTGAAGCCGAGTAAGAAATAATACGTTTATGAAATAATGTAGGCAACAATTGCAGTTGTCTGAAATGTACATTGAGAGGGTAATTTGCCACATCTGGCTCTTGAGGTTGGGATGAGATCTGTCAGCCTACCTGCACAATATCTGGAATTTTGACATTCAAGGTGCCCAGAAGATGAATTATAGTTCAAGTTTCCCTGAATTTTGGCCTATTATTGTTTTCACTTATGGTGTAAAATATCTTAACATGTTCCCCAGTGAATGTGTCCTACTGAAGCTTGTGATTCACTGACTTTTCTTTCTGTCTTTGCTACTGTTTTGGCACTTGAAGCCAGCTTTCTTGGGAACTGCTCATTCAAATATCATGAGTGAGTCATTAAAGTTATTTTGTCATATCTCTACCGCCCCACATAAGAAATAAAAAAAAAAAATGTTTTCAAGGATTATAACGATTATATTGTATCATCCTTATACATCAAACCTTTTTTTGCTTTAATTTGAATTATTATGGCTTATAGAGTTCACGAATATCAGAAATGCAATACTTAAGCTCAATTAGAAATGATTTATAATAAGTCTCAAAAGTTTCAAGATATAATAATAACTGTTGAACTTCTGAAAAGTGTATGTTCATTTATACACACAATACTTGGTTGAGGCTCCTTTACTACAAATTGCTGCATCATTGTTTTGTGGGATGGAGGCGATCATCTTGTGGTACTGCCGAGCTGTTATTGAAGTCCAGGTTGCTTTGACAGTGGCCTTTAGCTCATAGATTATGAGGTTCCAGTCTGGTGAGTTTGCCGGCCAGTCAAGCACAATAAAAACCTAGTGAGCAAATCCTTTGGTAGTAGTTTTGTCACTGTGGGGAGGTACTAAGTCCTGGTGGAAAAGGAACTCTGCATCAACATAAAGCTTGTCAGCAGATGGAGGCATGAAAGTGCACTAAAATCTCCTTGTGGATGGACTTGATAAAACACAGTGCACCAACACCAGCAGATTTCCCTTGTGGGATCAATAAAGTATCTATCTATTGATCTGGATGACATGGCACATCAAATGATCACAGACTGTTGAAACTTCACACTGGACTCCAAACACATACGCAACATTTACTTTCATCTGAAAAAAGCAACACGTTCTCATCCCAAAACGTAACACACCGACGCTTGTGACAAATCGTCAGTATGTTACGCTTTCGGCCACCCAACACGTCTCTATGTTACGTGTTCCAAAACATGAGAACTGTTTGGAATCAATCTACATATCTTCATTTTTTTCCCCTTTCTCATCATAAATCACTTTGGAAAACACTATCTGACACCATTAAGGTTGTGGTTAACATTAGGATTAAGGTTATGGTTAAGGTTAGGGTTAGGGCTGGAATACACGGCTGGATCGTCTGTTACTGCCAGGTGCGTCATTCTGTTGGATTCCATCCACAATCCGGAGCGTATCATAGGGACGCGGAAGGTTACCTTTCGCGTAATATGTTACGCCTCAGGACGTGACAAAACGTCGCTATGTTACGCCTCAGGAGTTGCTTCGTAATAAGAATGTGACATCTGTAAATGGACTGGCTCTTCAGTTTATACAACGTGCCCCATTCAACTACTCCCACCATTTACAGGCACTGTTTTCTATTTTCAAGTGTTTTTTTTCTAACATTCACAAGTGTCGGAGAGCAACATTTTGCCCAGGGAAATTTGGCATGCAGACAGGAGCAGCCAGGGATTGAACCACCTTCCGATTAGTAGATGACGTGCTCTACCACCTGAGCTACAGCCACCCCTCAGCCACGGTTGTAGCTCCTTTCCTGAAGATATCTGTGCATGGTGACTCTTGATGCACTGATACCAGCCTCAATCCACTCCTCATGAAGCTCTTCTAAGTTCTCCACTTTACTTTTCTTGACAATCCTCTCATCCTTGTTGCTTGTGTACCTTTTCCTACCACACCTATCTAGCCATCTACCTCTCTATTCTAGTCAACTCAGCATTAATATGTTTTGACACAGCACTCTGCAAACAGTAGAGGGTGTCAATGATCATCACCTGGACAACTGTCAAGTCGGCAGCTTTCCCTATTATTGTGGTTGCATTCACTGAACTTGACTCATCTGTCTGCTCTCCCAGATGTTTGGCTGCTTGTCTAGTGACTTCCACTTTCCCACGCTGTAAAACTCAATGCTGACATCACTGCTGTAGTCCAATCAGCCTCCACGCTGTGTACTTTAAATCATAACTGCTCATCCTTCATTCTGCCTTGCAGACTCCCCATCTCCACCTCACGCAAGTCACTCCATCCAAGCCTCCATCTTATCTTCACCATTACTAGCAGCTAGACTGCAGGGGGTCCTGCCCTAATTCCTGTCACCGCTGGGATTCAGTTCTGCTGTGACGGGCCATCGGAGTCTAATCACCAAATAGCATAATTGAATTCTGTATATCAATAAATCAAGTTCAATTCCTTCTAATGAGCTCTCCTTATTGAAACGATATTTTACACATGTGTACATGCATGTGTGCCACTTCTCCCACGCACAGTGGAGCAGACCACCCAACTCTGGCAACACAAAACAAGAGTACTTATCCAAACAACCTTTAAATGCAACGCTGCACTGATTCTTTGATTTATTACAATGATAAAAATCAGAATGTAATATTTCAACGTCCACACTACAGTGAACTTTAAACCTTCCTGCTGGGCACAAGAGACACCGCATAAAACACAAAACTTTTCCCATTATCATCTGCCTCAGTCACAGCCCTCTCCAGCAAGGACTCTGTCTCCCTGCACGAGGTACAGAGCCTTTTCTTGGCTCAAGCAAATGCTACAAAACATTCACAGCAGCTAGTTGGCTTGTTTTCAAAGTTAATGAGGCTTGAAGAGTTTTAGGAATGAGAAAAGTAGAGCACATTCTCACACTTCAGTTTTCCAGTGAGAAATGGACACTGTTCTTTTTATACACAAGGTCGTACTTCAGATTTAATGAGACACTGCGTGCATATTTGGGTACTGAAATAAATGCTGTAAGGCAGAAACATGAAGCCAAGAGAAATTTAAGATCTACATTTAATATTAATAAAGGGTGTTCCCAACCTCTTGCTCAATGCATGCTGAGATATTCTTCAGTTTGCACAACACTCAGCAGAATAAGAGGACACAGAAAATAAACAATTTGAAAGAATGTTCACATTTGGATGCTAACATACCACAATACACTTGAATTTTGCAATGATTTGCTGAATATTGTGGAAATTGTCATCTGTTCTTTACATTCAATTTCAATTCAATTTTATTCAATTTTATTTATATAGCGCCAAATCACAACAATAGTCGCCTCGAGGCGCTTAATATTTGTACAGTAGATCGTACAATAATAGATACAGAGAAAACCCAACAATCATATGATTGTTTGAATGAATCATCTATTGTTACTCAAGTATTTTCAAGTATATATTAAACTGTCATTACGAACTTGGTCACACTGGACAAAGCCCTAACAGCGACCCTCGTAACCTAACACAGCAATCTACCTCAAATAAACAATTATCTAGCCCTTTACTTTTCCCTGTCAGTCAATGGTTACACTTGGTGAAACACCCGTCTCCTTTAACTGCAGCTTGTCTCTTGCTCTCCACCCAGTTGGTTATGAGCCCTAGAGAACAAGGCGCTCGTAACCAACCACTGCTTGTTACTCTTTTGTTACTTGTTTTCATTAAAGGTTTTGTGTTTAGCATTTTCACTGCCTGCTGATTTGCCTTCTGGCCCTGTTGATGCTTGAAGAATGTTCTAACACTGAATTTATGCCAAATCTCTAAATTGTGACAAAAGTAAAAAAGAAAAGCAAGGAAGGGGTGAAAAAAGACCCACATGGCTAAAAGACAACACTACTTACTATATGACAAATCCTGGATACTGAAAGGTACAAATGACAGGATCAAGAAAAGGTTTGTTAAATCCTGTAACAGAGCCCAATAAATCAGTGCTTGTGTGTTTCTGAAAGCCCAATGAAAAGACTGGTCTTGCACTGAAACCAAAAGATAAATGTTCTAGGCTTGACTGACACACCTGCAGAGTTGTGGGTTTAAGATCTCACTTTTATTTTTTTCCTGTTGAATACTTAGCTGTTCACCTGACACCCCAGGGCTCAGAGCAAGCTGTCAGCACCAAAAGATAAAAAAGGGCTGTCGTTTTGAAAGAAAAGAACTGGAATGGAATTAGTGCTACTTTACCCTGGTAAACACTGTTCTGGGATGGAGAGAGCCCAAAACATATGGCTCCAGAGCCCAGGTTTCAGTGCTCTCAGTGGGAAACAGGAAAAACTGGGAAGAGAAGCCTTAGATGGAGTGTTGTTAGAAAGGTCTGACTTTGGTGAGCCATCTCTGCTGACCACAGTCTCCCGGCTCCTGATCCCCCTGAAAACTCAAGTTGAGGCTCGAGAGAGGTGATGAAGTCTGGCAAGTTGTCTAAAGACTGAATATTGGGGCTGTGCGTAGAGTTATTACCTGACTTAGGTAGCTGCTTCTAATCTCTGCTTGAGGCTAAGGCCTCAAGGTTACATACACAAATCTCACAATTAACTATCAGCATTTGGGTACAGGGTACAAAATGTATATATCTTCTGTGTCTTGTCACATTGCATAATTTTTTAAACTGTCAGCAACCCACCATTTTAAACTGAAAATGCGAGTAATACAATCCAGAAAGTATTATTTATTTTGATGCTAGCTGAGGTATCCTTGATTTCGGTAAGATAAGGCATCGTCACTAAAAAGTCAATGCATTACTTTTTCAAGACACTACAGTACTTTTGAATAATGAATTTAATGCTATTAATAACTACAATCTAACTATATTTTTCAAAAGAAAATAACACCTCATAAGCAGCATTGGACTGCACTGGATCCGAAAGTATAAACTATTATTCTGGGAACATTCTTGTATTTCATTCCTAAAGCAAAAAGTAGTTACTAACTTAACTGCTTTCAGACTCGACTCTATATTTAACCACGATTAGCAAAGCCACAGTTCTTTTACAGTTTACCACCTTTGCTCTGTATCTTCCAAGATCTGACACAGAGTTTAACATCAAGAGCCATGGGATAAGTCAATAAGGAAAGCTCTAAAAAGCCTTGATTCTTTTCATGGATGATATTCATGCAATTTGAATAGCAAGGAGCAAATTAGCTGCGCACACCATTACATTACTGTGACCCTGTGGATAAGCTGCTTTGTCTCAACCTGGCTGTTGGAGTGCCTCTCCCCATGAAAGCTTCCATGCAGAGCTTTGTCAGACTAATCCATCCTCCGGAGTGTTTCCTGCGCCTGACTGAGAACACTGAGGTTCTCACACAGGAAAAAAAAAAAGTATATCATTTTAAAATGAAGGTTAACTTTTCTCTAGGCAAGATCAGGAACTACACTTCAGTTGTGGAATTCAAGTCAATCAACCTTCAGTGACACAGCCAGTGATGTTAGTCAGTGTATTATGTGAATATTACACTTGCAGTATGCAGTACAGCTAACATTTGTATGTATGATATGAGTGACTGCAAATCTTTTAACGCCTTAAGGGCATGCATGTGCAAGAGTGAGTTTTAGGATCTGAGAATGAGGCAACATCAGAAAAACTGCACAAATATTTCAGAGAAAACAGATGACAGCATGTTCACATGTAGGACCTCTGTTTTGATTTTTGTCTTCTTAGTGTCAATTGCTGGAATATATTATAATATGTCGCAGTGCTATACGGCCTAGATAGAAACTGATTTTCTTATAATTTCTTTAAGTCTAAATTACAGTTTTGATAATTTTTTAAGATGGGAAATATTTCTTTAATATTTCCCAATTGTACCTTTTAGTTGTGCTCAGATTGAAATGAGCCAAGAAATGAGTAATTTTCATTTTATCAGCCGAACGGAACCAAAAGCATTAATTCAGTTAAATCAATAAACAATCACCAAAATAAGCACTTCAGGCAAACAGGCAAAAAGATTCAATTTCAAACAGGTTGGGGTTCACCATCCAATAATGGAGTTTTACATCTTCTAAGGTCAAAGTCTGCAAAAAGATTTTTTCCCCTCGTCATGTTTCTACTCTTCAAACACCTGAATAAGACGAACATTTACTGGTAAATGTCATTTTTACATTCAACGAATAATCATTAATGAACACAGAGCAAAGTTTTTCCATTGTGATGTCACAAATGATTTTTGAACCACATAAAAAGGGCCTTGAAGCAAGCGCTTTGGCTATTAGCATTTTCTCTTTTCAAAATGGGTGTGAATTAAATTATTATTAATTTATTGTTACACCACCACATCAATCAGACATTATAGACAAATATCATAAAAAAGTATATAAGAATGATAAAATGGTTCAATCAGCAATGCAGAAAAAAAATCTGCCTTTCTTTTCAGCTCTCCCGATGTCAACTCGCTCTTACTGCAATCTATGCATATGACATGGCATGCCAATTACTCACTGTCACATCTCAAGTGGATGCTGGACTAAAATTATACCAACCTCAGAGTCCCCATATTCAGTAGAATTTAAATGATGCATGGAAATCAAAAGGAGGTGAAACCATAGGAATCTATGAGGGAAGCATATCAGCAACTTTGCAAGAGGGGGGTAACATTTTTCATCTGTCGCAGCAGACGACATGATCTCAGCTGTAGTCTGAGCAAACTCAATATCCTTAGGATAGGATTTTTCGTAAGTGAGTTTTCACAGTGTATGTGTTTCAATATGTGACACAAAGTTTAAATTTAATAAATATATTGAAAAGAAGGATCGCAATGCACCAGACCTATGGATTTCCTCCTCTTTTCACTCCAGCAGCTTGTGGGAAAGGCATGCCTCTCATAGCCTCTCCTTGAAACTCACCAGTGGGAGAGACTTAACAGTGTCCAGACCATACAGAGCCATCCATCCTGAAGTGCAGAAGTGACACAGGGCTGCAGCCTGTGCCAGATGATGGAGGCTGCCACCAACTCCCAGCTAAAGCACTGCTGGACAGACCCCATTCATTCAGTCCTCAGAGATTTACCGTCTTCCTGACATTCACTTAGGATAACACAGGGACACCAAAACAGAGGTTATTTATTTATGAATACTTCCAGGAACCGTGCGCCCTCATGGTTTTAGATTTCATTAGAAATGGGCATGCCACAGAAACAGGGGTTTCAACTTTAGGGGTTAAATCAATGTATGGCCTGTCCTCACCAGCGTTCTGCTCTGTGTAATTTAGTGTCATCTCCGGTGAAATGAAGGTCTTCTACCATCCGATGGTTACCAAGTCCTGGAGTGTCCTTTGTGTCCCATACATTTGTTTTATGTTCTGTTTAGTGTGTCCTCTACTAGGAGATGTAGCGCTCACAGTACAGTCATGGTGTCATTGATTTGTCCATTTTAATCCAATAAAGTTTTCTTTGGAGCAGTTTTTATGTTAATCTAGGGTGTGAGGTGCCATTATGTTCAATAAGTAAAGCTATACTATATCTATATTTGATCATTTGATTTTCTCTGTATTATTTTGGGCTCTATTTTTATAATATAAAGCGCATTGAGATGACTGTTGCAATTTGGTGTTATATAAATAAAATAAAATTGAATTGAATCTTATAATTGACATTTTCATTTGAAACTAAATTTCAAATCATCATTACTCTGGATTGAATCCTATTTACAGTGCATACAGCAACCCCTGCAAAAACTTTACTTTCAGCCTAGTTGATCATGTCAAAATATATATTAACAAATTATATATTAAAAATAATTACATTATTATCCATTACAAATTGCAAATTGTTTCTAATTTTAAAAATATCTGCAATAAGTGCAATTACATATCAAATGATATGTGAATGTATGTGCTGTAAATTTCTTTAGTAAGAGCATACAGAGAGTTCACACACTTATATCTGTTAAATTAAGATACAGTTAGCCAAACTCAACCAACATTTAGTGTGAAACTCTGGTGCAAGATTAAAGTGCAAAATCTTACCAGAATTTTGCAGTGTGAAGTATAACCTCCTTTTTAAATTCATTCAGTGTTTAAATTAATAATACCGGATGTTATATTATGCACAAAGGATAATGGGAATTACAAATCAGTCCACAAACTCAAATACTCAGTTTGCAACAATGGAGCATATGTAATTACATGTGTTCAAGCTATCATTTAAAATTACAGAAGCAAAATAGGAGATTATAGCTTGTCAAACTGTGGATATTAAGGATCTTTAGGTAAACTTGCTGTTTTTAAAAAAATATGATGTGTTTAATGACAAAACTGGTGATTAGAATTCTAGTTCATAACTTCAGAGCTGGGGGATAGCATAATGAGGACCTTAGAGATCCTGTTTTGATGTAACTATTTGATGTCAGCAATGAACGGTGGGCATTTTCAAAGTTTCACTTGCTAAGTACTTCAATGAATGTCAAACATAAATAATAAATGTAAAAGAATCTAAGTTTGTGATGTCTGGGAAAGTTACCAGAGATTTTATAAATCCATGAATGGTATAAAACCTCTGGTTAGGATACAATGGCTTTAAATTCAACTCAGAACATGTGTAGTACTGTGGGGGGGTTTTCTCTGTGGAGGGAGAACTATGCACTGGAAATTGATGAACCTCCTGAAAAATGCTTTGCTGTTAACATTGTGCATTTAATGCATACAGATTAAAAAGGCACATTCTTTAAAAATGAATCAATAGCACTAAGGACCCCAAGTTTCCTTTGTGAAAAGTCTTTCTTTCAGAGTGAGAAGCAAAGACAAGACGCTGTGAAGAAGTGCAGGACAGGCCATCAGTGTCATTCTCTTTGAACAAATCCCCCAATTTCATAGCAATGCAGTAAATACACAAAATATTATCTTTTGTCTGTCTAAGTTGTTGGCATAACGTCTTATTTGAAGGATAAGTAGAGTGTATTATTTATTCACTTGAAACCCAACCATTTGTATTTCAAGCTTTCAATCCATTTCTCGAATGGCCCCAATTGAAATTTTAATGCAACCTAACATGCATTCACAAAACTTATATTTTTAAATTAGAGTTTAAATTACTTCATTAACAATATATAATTGTTATTTATTCAAATACAAATAAGGGCTCTACGCCTGGTGCTGCAGTTGACAGTTGACTTACCAGCTACATATAAACAGGTTAATTTAGGTTATTCTAGTTTTAGCTTAATGAGGAGAAAATGTGGATTAATTGAAGGTGGATTTGTGTGTGAGACATTACTATTAAGACAAAAAGTTACTATATGTTGGTTCACAGGCCTCCATCTTTCACTCTGATTCTGAAGTGCAGTGACTCATCCTCTGGTTTCCCATCAGAGCTTTGTTTTTCTACTCAATGTTTAAAGGGGGCCACAACATCAAATGCAAGGCTACTGTGCTGACTACAAGGAGCGCATTCTATTAGCTCCCACTTACTCCTCAATCATCCCTGCGTGTGTTTTGTGATTCACGAACAACTCCAATGCACTAAACATGCTGTGTAAAAACAACAACAACATGTAACTCAAGTAGCCTAGAAAAACTGTCAGCTGTTCGGCTCATCTGCCTGTCCAAAAAGACGGATTTTTGTAATTTATATTAAACCCAATAAAACAATTTATGTTATGTCTGAGCCACTTCACGTGTAAATAAAATAAAGAGAATAAAGAAGAAATCTCTAAAATGCAATACATCCAGTTGTGCTTTCTCCCCATCTGCCATCTTACACAGTCCAGTAGAAGCCTGTGAATTTATAAAGATGACAGATTAGAGAGAATAGGGTGCTGTGTTCAAGTCAGTCTTGGTTTAAGTCGGGTGTGAATAAGTGATTGTTGAAGAGAATGAGGGACACAACACCTCTCAGTGTTGAGCAGAGATCTACTGGGGCAGGATCAAAGAACTCAGTCAACCAGGGCACTGCTCAATGCAGACTGTAGTCAACCAACCACACGCTCTAATCTCTTGCTCAGGTCTTGTGAGAGAACAGAAAAGTATCAACCAAACTGAATTTAATGAGCATCTACCTTACAACGAGAGCAAATAGTAAACAGAAAGGTAGAGATAGATATCTCAAACTTCTCTCCAGTTTTTTAACCTCTTACAGAACTACCAATCATGATCTTGACATAATGCTCAATTACACTTGTATAAAAAGGAGAACAAGAAATCTGAGTTAATGTACTCTTTCAGCGATAAAGCGGTAGCATACTTTGTAATTTTACCATATGAAAGTTGAAATACTGTAGCTCGAAGCAAAGAACAGGAACAAAGTGACAAATTAAATTCTTATGAAGCGAGGAACTTTTTCTGCACCTTACAGCTGCTGATATGAAAATCTGAGATTAAATTCTTATCATACCATTGACCCTCTGAAGTGTAAGTCATTGCGAGTCACAGAGGCAGTTGAAACATCCTGGATCTAACCCCTTAACAAAGAATGTCAATATATTTTTGATGCGTGTTGGGTAAAATGATTATTTACTTTGTGATTACTTAAAAATAAAAATAAATACATAAATACTGTGTTTACCTAGGGTTAGAGGTCGTTTTAAGTTAGGGAGTTGGGGTTTAGGTTGTATACTTCTCATTAAATATTCTATTTGGCATTTGGTAATTGACACTTATAAATAAAGAAAAAATAAAATAGAAACAAAGCATAATTACAAATACATACAGAATTAAATTAGGTAAACCTGTTGGTAAGTCACACCACACTACATTAATCTCATTCTCAGTCTCACAATAATCAGATTCCAAAACCAAACAATCAATCAGTTTGTGAACATTGTTACATCTTCCAATTTTACGTGAATCTCTTCAGGCTGAGTAAAAACAGCTTCACAAAAAAGCATTATACGCACAAGTGAGTTGTGTCCCCACAAGTAAATGTAAATATA